>VZTV01049403.1:1108-16693 GCA_013400875.1 Anhinga rufa
GGCTTGCTGATAATTGTGTCTGTTACAATTCCAGGGCAGAGACATGGAAAAGCCTAATTTCCATCAGTGGCACTTACCCCTATTAATAACTGTTGATGTCAGGGCTACATCCCAATACAAATAACTCATTTTGGCAACCATGGACTTTTTTCTTTTCAATTTTAAGCCATTTCACTTTGGGAAAATGATGTATGAAACACTTGGCTAGGCTGACAATGACCATGGTACCCTGATGTGATTCTAAATTACCATGAACACTANAAAGCAGGGATTTCTCAGAGGACAGCTAACTGAACCTTAACTGTAGTGAAGGTAATGGTGTCTTTTTCATGCCAGCAGAACATATCCTACATTCCCCACTGAAGTGATGGATCCAAGGTAGTGAATAGCTGGTTGTGCCTGGTAGTTATGGCAGCCTCAGTCTACAACTCGTTGTGCAGGGATGATGCAATCCAAAATGCTGCATATGCAGCTGACACTACACTAAGCTGTAACAAATAATCCATCTCAAATGCCAATTCTCCATGGAAATTAGATTTTTTTTTGTGAAACCATTTTGATCTAATTTTTATCTGCTAAGTTAGGGCAAATCCTGACCTCATTAGTTAACCACAGCTGATCTGTTCCCTTTTTAGTGTACAAGTTAACTCAGCAAAGATAAATAACAGTTGCTAATCTCAGCAGGGGAGTCTGTAACAACACAAGGGACTGTGGCTAACTGGGGAATTTGCAGTCAGCAGCTCTAGAATGGCTGGATATCAGCAGTCTGGGCAAGTCAGTCCTTCTTCTAAGTCCAGTCTCAAATATTTTGCAGTTCCTTTTAGTTTTTTTTTTCTTTCTCTGCTAGCAACTGTCATGTGATACTGCTGGGAAACTATGTCAGGGTACACCACCCTTGAAGNTGCATAGGAGTAGCAATTAGCATAGGCATCAAATGGATGCTGTATCTTCCTAAAGAAGCATTCTGGCACTCAGTGTCTCCATCTTGAAGTGCACTGTGTCTCTTAAAGAAAAGATATAGCGTAGGAGGAGAANTGGAGACAGCCTGAACAGGAAGAAACAGCAAAAAAATCCCAAGCCTTTTATTTTATTTTTTCATATGACCAGAAGAATAATGTCAATACATTAATTTTCTTCTCCTTACCTCACTTCTCCATTAATTTTAGGTCTGTTTCAAAATCTGAATATATTTTAAGTTCAAATTTAACTGATTTAATTGATAAAGATGAAACTACTCTGAACATTGGCCTGAAATCCCAAGGCTTGAACCCACCAAAAATTTTAGATTGTACATTGCTGTTAGAGGGCCTGTTAATGCAGGACCACTATGATCAGTATATTGCAGCTACCCATATACAGTGACTTTCAGATACTTCACTAGGATTAGCCACATATTTGAATCAGAGCTGAAGCATGTAACTGGATTCAAACCATCATGGATATTTTTTTCCTGTCTTCCCTAAAATCAGCCTTGGTTTCCTTATCTCTCAAAAACATTGCATCAGGGTACCTGTGCTGAGGCATGGTAGGGATTGATGGAGAGGCAGGGAGACAGAGTTGGAGGAGGCTCCCCATATTGTGCTTCTCGCACCCCAACTTGACTAGACATGTTTTTGCAAAGGTGCATTTTGTTTGCCTCAAAACACTGTCTGCAAAGTGAGCTCAAGAAATTACAGCAATTCAACAGAAATTAAAATCTCTTTGCTCTCACTGAGGTCACTTTATATATCTGGCAGTATAGCAAAGCTTGTGGAGTGGTGAAGTTAATTCAGTGAGAATCAGGCCCATGTATCAAAAAAGTAATTGCCTTGTGTGTTCATTCACTCTTTGCCCTCAGAGTCTGTTTTTTCTTTTATTAGTATAAATCATCAGGATGATGGCTGCAGTATGTTATGCTGCCATCCAGAAGTGTGGCTGTAGATCATGGCTGCATATCAGAGTATCAGAGATACCTTTACTCTATTAAGCTGGATAACTCCATTCACACAGTTAGAACCATCCTCAGCCTCTAAATACATATCAAGGGTCCTGGCTGCCCTTGTACTCTTTTTTTCATGTACATGACAAACACTGCTGGCATGAGAACATGAAGTAATTGATAATAAACTTGGAAATGGTAGGGAATAAATATGGCAATACTGTAGCTGTCATTAAATTGTTCCAGGCATGAAAAGTCCCATAAAATACCACTGACCCTACAAAGCTACAAATTTCTATTTTAAAACAGCAGCTGTTCTCTGTTATTGCTTCATTACCAAATGAGACTGTGAAATGCTCAGTATTGTCTTGGGATCAGCTCACTTCTTTTATAGATCTGAAAAGGGTGCATAGGAGTAGCAATTAGCATAGGCATCAAATGGATGCTGTATCTTCCTAAAGAAGCATTCTGGCACTCAGTGTCTCCATCTTGAAGTGCACTGTGTCTCTTAAAGAAAAGATATAGCGTAGGAGGAGAACAAATGTGATAGAAAACATAATCAGGCCTCATGAAGGAGAGATGCACAGGACCTCTTGGGTCAGAAAGCTTTGTCCCTCCCCAAACATTATTTAATGACCTTTTCAAATGCTGGGTTCCCCACCAGACTGACCTATCAGCACCAGTGTCTTCATGGGTGACTACATGCAAATTGCTCAATTGATATTCAGACATCCAAGTTCCTTATTTAATGTCTTTAGGAATTAAAAGAAATTCTGGCCCTAATGTCTTTAGACGAACAGCTGCTGTCTTCAGAATATCTCCTTAAAGTGAATAAATATCTCAATTGCTCCTTTCTTATTTCTGTGTCTAGAGTTCACTGTTTAATTCTAGATTACAATTACATATTTTTCTGAGGTTTTATCAGTTCTTTGCACTTTAATGAGCTCTGGATAACCACAGCTAGTTGAATTTAAATAGTCCAGTTCATCTTGCAAAGTAGCTGAGTGCAAGTGGAGGTTGTCCCTGGAGCATTCCTCTTAGACTGTAGTAGGCCCAGGTATGGCAGGAAAGTGGTGCAGTGTCTTGAAGAAAATCCTTTCCCCTTTCTGGACAATGCTGTTCATTGGCTTTTTGTTTCAGGTGGCAAAGCTCCTGGGATGCAGAGTGGTAGTGTCCCAGAAGGAGCTCAGCTTATTTCAGTCTCTGGCTGTTGGGTCATTTTGTGCACAGAAAATGCTCACATTACATATAGCGCACTGCATACAAGATATTGTTACCTATACACTTTTTGCTTGTTTTCAGAAGACTTCAATGGAGGCAGGAAAGAAACAAAAAGAATGAAGCCCACAAAATGGAAACCTAAATGGTGGGGGTTGCATGTGCTTTTACACAAATGCCTACAAGATGTTTCTGTTTTTTCCCTTTAATGGACATGTCTTTCTATGTCCTTACAGCTATTTGTTGGGGATGAAATGGTTGATGGTTTGGCTGCAAGCAGTATGGCCTCAGCAGCAGCTGCTTTGTGTACAACATCCACAAAAGTAGTAGAAAAGCAGCCGCTAAGCAGGGACAGCAACACACCTCTATGAGGGGACAATTCATGTTGTGTGTCTCTAAATGCCTTGTGGCTGGGC
This sequence comes from Anhinga rufa, assembly GCA_013400875.1. Classification (NCBI taxonomy): domain Eukaryota; kingdom Metazoa; phylum Chordata; class Aves; order Suliformes; family Anhingidae; genus Anhinga; species Anhinga rufa. The sequence continues at coordinate 4,661 of VZTV01049403.1, forward strand.
AAAGCATGAGTCACGTCAGTGAGTTGGATGTTAGTCTTTACAAGAAAGCATGTTTCCTCCTGGACAATCTAGAAGTGCTTGTTTCATGCCAGGGTGCTACAGAAACTTGGCTTTGAGTGGAATGTTCTCCTTCATCAGCTACTATTGTTCCTCTTTTTTGAGTCAAATTCTTGAAAATCCAAGTCTGTTGTAATCCATAGTTAGCATTCATTTGCTTGGAACAGGAGGATGACCTGCATTACCTCCTGAAGTCACTTCCAACCCAGTAATCTGTGATCTATGCCATAAGACTGCTAAGGCTACCTGCTTAAAACACCAGGGTTTTTGCCTGTAACAAATACAAAACCCAGTTCTGCTCCTATCCCATAATCAGCTGAAAATCAGCAGTTGCTTTGCCACAAATAGTCTGCGCTTTGATTGTTTAATAAGTACTGTGAACATATCTTTTTAAACATCATTAATCTACATCTGAAATTTGTATTTTTACTGACTGCTTCAAAACTTGAAACTACATTGGAATAAATCTGTTGTCTTGCACTTTGATGATTACATGGACTTTTTAAAGAGTGAAATAACTTTTTGTTTTCTTAAGTTTTTTACAAAGATAAGCAAATGTTTAATAAACATCGAGGTTCACATCACATATCACACGTTATACACTGTTTATTTTGTGTGTGTAGACACATAACTGTGTATTCATTATTTTTGGGATGTGTCGGTCAAATGAGATGAAAAACTCTTTGGGTTTTCTTAATGGCAATGTACACATAAAAAGCTGATGTTAAAATGGAGTCAGTATTCCTACAGTCTATAAATCAACACTTAAGAAAATTTGTTCTGTAAATGTTCCTCCTTCTGCTCACGGTTTGGAAATAACAAGTATTTTTGCCTTCCAGGTTGTTGTAGAAATTTTAACTAAAGGCTAAATAGTACTGTGGATTGTGTAGTGTAACTAGTTATATAACACTGCAGGCACAACTCTGATCCCACTGCCATCAATGGAATAAGAACCACTGACTTTGGTAGCAAATAATTTTAATCTTATGCAAGTACAACTAAAAAGGGGTGATCTTGTAAACTGCCGACTACCTTAAAATCCTATTGAAAAAAGTTGCATACAAATTTATTTGAATTAATACTTCATAGAGTTTGGCTCTGATTTAGTATCTAGAGATAGCTAAATTTAAATTGTTAGTATTTATCACAATTGTTTTTAAATTTGAAACTATGATAATACTCTGTTTTAGGCAGCCTTGTAAACACCATCTGTGCAAAATATTTGTAATTATTTACAAACAAAAAAAATGTCAGGGAAGTTTTTTCACAGCACCAAGCTGGCACACTAATCTAGCAGTATGTGTCCCCCAATCCTGTCCATATGCTGGTTGCTCTTAGGTCAGTGACGTCCACTGCAGTTCCCAGCTGTTTTGTTTGTGCGTGTAATTATTTTGGTTTCATGAACAAATAAAGAAGGCTGAAGGACTGTGCCAACCTGTACAAAGGGAAATGCCTGGTCATCCCTAAATCAATGCTCTTCCTTTGCCCATGGAGAGCTTTTCACTGTCTAGGCAGCACACAGTTGAAGGATATGTTTACCCTTGGAATGGCAAAGGGTTCCCCTCCATCTGAAGTGCTATCTGATTACCTTTGGGTGATGGGGTGCAGAACTAAGCCAAATGCTGTGCGTGCAAAGTCCCTAGAAGGCCATAGGGCCATGTGTCACCAAAAGAGGAGTATTTATGTACACCGCATATGCCACCTAGTGTTTGTTCTCAAAACTCAGTGGCAGAACAACATCCCACCCACAGGCATCTTTAAATACATGTCACTGGATGGCCATGACAGCACACTCATAAAATCTTATCTGTGATAGTCTGGGCATCCCATTTGAAAGGCTGACTCGCAATTTGCAGTATTTTATAGGTGCTTAAAGAAAGCGACCTTCTCTTAGGGTTGTTAATAATAACAGCGAAAAGCATTCTCATGCCAAGACACAAATCTCAGCCTGTGGTACAGGTAAATCATGAAGCTGTAGCTGTCCAGGAATTCATTGCACTGAGCATTTCCAGATGCAGAAAGGCCAGCAACCCAACTGCTCACCTGTCTGCTTCTGCCAGACTGGCTCTGGATCCAGTGGGATGTACCAGATGCCAGCAGGACCATAGGCACAAGGAGGGCTGAGGGAGGGCTGCAGCAGTCCATGTTGCTGATCCAGTGGGTAGCCCTTCACATCATGAATTTTTTTTCCTCCACTCTTGGTGTTGCCAGAGGTAAGGAGACATACGTAATCCTACCAGCCTGTGCCAGTCTCCTTGTTCCAAGCTGCCACTCAAGGAAGGACAGCTGGAGCCTTTGGCTGCAAAATCATTACTGAATTATACAACTGCCTATGGTAATTTCCCAGAGCCCAGTTTCCCAGGGCCCAATCCAAAGCTAGCAGCAGTCAATGATCAGAGCCCTTAGTGAATCATGCACCATCTGTGCTTGTGGGCTGACTGTTTGTGTATGTAAAGTATTGGGTAAATATGTAGCCACAGCACTGAAAGGCAAATCCCCCTCACTCGTGTGTAGAGGGGCAAGTGTTTGTACCCTCTTCATGGGTCCAAACAGGTAGGGCAGGTTACAATGGGGTGTGTGTTGCTACCCTGGAAGCTCATAGGTGCTGCTGATTGTGCTGTGTGTGAAGGGATGTATTTGTGGTGCTGGCAGTGGGTATTGCTGTTTCTTACTGAAAGCTGATATCGAACATGAGGGGAATTAGACAGAACCAAAACTTGCCTGGGTTTACTCTCAGAGTAGACTGGGTGAAGCAGCTAGGTAAGGAGGAAACTGTCACTTCTTTCAGTGCAAAATATGGAGCAGGAGTAGAGGAAGGCATGTCTGGTCTCTGTCCCCCACCTCTGATCTGCTTAGCTCACTTTCTGAGCTATAAGGTGGTCCTTTGGTGTTGGATCTTTGTTTTGATGCAGGAGGCAGTATGATGGGGCAGAGTCCAGGGAAGAAATGAGGGGGAAGGGGCCTGCAGCCACCTTTATGGTGAGTAGGCTGTGGCAGTCATGGCATGAGCCACAGAAGTGCCAAGAGGTGGTGCGTACTGCCTGGGCCTGTACTGGATAGATGCAAAGGTATGTATATGGTTTGTGTGGTCCTGCTGTGCTTTTGCTGAGGCACAGCATAGAAATGACTTCTGTGCTCCAAAGAGGAACCCAAAGGCTCTCTGGTATGGAGGTGAGCAGGTACACCTGCAAATCTGGGTGGCTCTGTCAGACAGCATCATCAAAGCTTCCCTAAGTACTTCACTGTTTTTAACAGTGTGTAATGGGCTCATCTCCACTAACCAGTAATAAAGGTTTCCTTTTATTCCCACTAATCCTCAGGTAGGTCACCAAAGGTAAATGCAAATACCTGAACAATTTTGTGTGTGACTTCACAATAAGCATATGAGCAGCCAAAATAAGAGAGGTTTTTGAGCACATAAAGAAGTTAAATATATTAATTTTATTTCCATCTGGAGTCAGCTCTTATTTGTTGTACACAACATCATGAGGGAATGCATAGCTTTCAGGATGAATGACAGGATATGAGGTCTTCTGTATTTAAGTCACAGGGCTAACTATGACCCTTAATACCCAGGTAAATAAGGATTACAAATGACTAATATATATCAATAATGTTGTGATCTGGTTAAAGTGAGCTGATGGGATGTGTTCAGTCCATTTCCTAAAAGATATATATGTCACTGTCCCAAAACCTAACTATGACTTATATATAGTCAGAGATCATATCTAGAAATGACACATTTGAGATATCTATCATAGGTTTGACCAAACTAACTGGGTATAAAAGAAGATTTACTGATTTTCTTAAAATCATCTGTTTGAACTCCTTGGCATTGGGGGTGGGGTGAAAATATGGATATGGGTTTACATGTAATCAGAAAGGGCTTAGGCAAATTCTAGATAGAAAAGGCTATTGAAGCTTATTAAAAATATAAAGTCTTCTCTGGCTGAGAAAATAACCCTCTGGAAAGACCACGGGACACACTGAGAAATTATTCTGGGAAAATACCTTTATATATGCTTATCAGTAATTGCATCCAAGACAGGCTTCTAGGCTAAACATGTTGGTCTCACTCAGTACAACTACACTTATGCTGTTAGACTTCCTGGAAACAGCAGCTCTAGGTTACGATTAAGGCCAGCCAGTGGTAGGCATCCAAGAAAGAAAGTCGTGGTGTTGACTCTGGTGCCCCATGCAGTTCCTCAGGTGCCTGCAGGTTTTGATGCAGGAGTGAGTAAAGAGAGCTACTGCATGCAGATGAGAGGTGGGAGGAGGGAAAGAGCTGGTCTGCCTTTGAGGACACATCATACAAACAGTGCTTCCCTGCAAGTAGCTTGCCTGTCTGAGGAGGAGTGGAGCAAGTTATCTTCCCCTTCAAGTACTGCCATGGGATTCTGGGTACTTGGGGAAAAATGTAATGTTATTTGTGTAGCTCCTTTTGCTCTGCTGTCCCCTGGCTGGATGCAGAGGTAGATCTGTGCTACCTGAGACAATGAAGTCACCAGGGCAGCCATAACCCCTGTTACAGGAGACCTCTGTGCAGTCTGCCCCCAGCCCCTGTGGGTCCCTACCTTTTCAAACCCTCCCACAGGTAGTCCAGGACCAGTTCTCCATCCTGCCTCTTCCTGCTCTGGGCCAGACCCAGGACGTCTTCCACGCACTCCCAGCAGAGCCCCATCCCACTGCCCTGCACAGACACCCCTGGGAAATCCCAGCAGCAGGGCTCTCCCGGGTGTGGGCCCCCTCTGGTCTTGTCAAGGGGCTCCGGCAGCCCCCTCCTGTGTGCTGTGGCTACCCAATGGCCTGTGGATATGCTCTGTGGCAAGCTTTGGGTGCTGAGAGCAGCACCACACTTCTCTCCATTCACCTCAGAGGCAGAGAAGCAGGAGATGCTGTGGCCAGGGGTGGTGTATATCTCTCTGGTGGTTTAGGGTAGTGTATCTGATGGACCATGAAGGCTGCAGGATTTCCTTGACCAAGAAGCCATCCCAGATCCTCCCTTACTTCAAGCCGGAGATTTTTGCAGCGGGACTCACAGTTGTGCTCCCAATGGGATTCCAGGTGCACACTAATCCAAACATGGTCAGGGGTTAGGGATTAGGAGGGCAGGGACTGGAGCTGCAGTCTGCTGCATCCCACCACATACAGGACACGCTGTCTGGGGACAGCCTGTTTAAATTGAGGTGAAGCATGTTCCTGTCATCCTCTTGGGAGTTTCTCAGCTTCTAACTGAATACACAATTCTTAACTTGTGAAAGATTAAAAATTCTAGCCATTGGGCTTCTGTCCCTAAACTATTAAAAATAAATACACTGCAGAGGACACAAAACTTTAAGGAAAGAGCTAATTGCTTATTCTTGCATCTGCATTCTTTCTCTTTTGCTAGGTTGATTTCTGTCTAGTTATAGACAGTAATTGTGGCACGTAGGATAATAGAAACAATAATACAGAATAATAGAAATACAGTGTAAAAGACCAGTTATGTCCTTATACAAAACTGCCTGTACTTCATTCAAGTTCACTTTCAAACCATTGGAACAAGAGAGATTACAGACATTCCTCTGCAAAATTATTCTTCAGTAGGGAAAAGTTCATCATCAGGAATATTTTCCTGATTTTTTTTCTAAAGTCTTGTTTGCTTAATATCCTCCCATTTCTTCAGATGCCCTTTCTAATCAATTTCTTATGCTTCTCTTTGCTCAAATCCTTTAGATACTTGCAAACACTGATAATGGTGGAGGCAGATTTGACAACTCGCAGCCCTTAAGCACTGCTCGACTGTTTCATTCACATTTAGTTTTGTTTTATATATTTTTTTCCTCATTTATCTTAAAACTGTGACAAACTCTCAAATCCAATAATAGATAACCCCCCGCTTTGTCTTTAAATAACAAATAGCATGTTTAAAATGGAAATCTCATGTATCAAATGCCATGGGAAAAAACAGTAGCTGAGTTTTGGAATATATGCATTGCTCAGCCATTCATAACAGCAGGTTTTGCATTAGAAACTTTAATCACTAGATTTAATCACACCATAAACTCCCGGAGCTGTTCATAAATACAGTACTATTTTCAGAACTGTATCATCTATATCTTTTCATAATTTCATGAGTCAGTGTATACCTTCTACTGATAACAGATGTTTAAAGGTTACTCCTTTCTCATAGATTCAGTTCTCACCTGTCTTCTTTTCCTGGACTAAGTGAAAACAATTACAGGAATTAGGGCTGTAGAAATTCTGCTTAATGTGGAGATTGTAAAAGGAGCAAAAAAAGGTTAGACAGTGATTCCTAGTACCATTACGAGGACTGGGTTTGTAAATCAGCATTTGCACTTTTGGTAATGTTTTACTTTGTTCTTAATTTTAATCCATAAATTGAAACTTACATTCCTGGTATCTTTCCATCACTGCAACTTTCTACAACTTGTCAACTCCTCAGTCTAAGTGAAAAGGTCATTATTAGATGGGGAGAAACCACTGGCAACAGAAAGAGGGCTCTAACCTTCGCTTCTTGTGTAACTTTCATCTCAGTGGACCTCCCTAGAAGTCTTAATGTGTAATGTAAGATCTAGCAAGCAGACAATAATGTTGCTCAGGCAGCAAACAAGCAAAGAAAAATGGAGTTTTTTTTACATGGTACCTAATCCAGCTGTGGAACTTGTGGCTGCAATAAATTCCAAAAGGGATGGATCAAACTCAGTGGGAAAGTCCATTAGGGCTATAAAGCACAGCCCAATGGTAGTGTTCCTCTGTTCAAAGCAGAGTACTAATCAACTTGGAGAGAAAGGGGATGTCTACTTTTTATTAATATTATTTGTTTCTGAATTCAGCTGCTTTGATTGTTCAAGCTGATTGCATGCAGGTGAATCAAAAAGAAGTGTGGGCTAAACTGGGTGCAGAATGAAGCAGTGGGCAGTGACACACCACCTCCAAAGTAAACAGCTTTAAGGTAGCAAGGTTACTGAGGCTGAGCCAGGTAGATTTGTACAGCTGATTCACTTAAGACTGGAGGCTTAAGGTCAAAGATAAAAAATCAAAGATACAAAGTCAGAGGTCTCATCCCTTCCCCCATCTCCATTTCCCCTTCCTTTCTCCACGTTTCCTTATCTCATAATTAATTCTTTGAATTAGATCCTTGCAAAGGACAATACTGTTTTTGCTTCCCTCAAATTACACCAATGCTGGCTGCAACTATGTACAATCATCTGAGAGCACTGCATAATTTATCGTTGGAACACAGATTTTCTTGTAGTGGCTGTGGTACTGAGGCTGTCTTGCATTAGAGGCAGGAGTCTGTCCTAGTATTTTTTTTTTCCTCTTTTTTTTTTTTTTTACTATATCGACCATATCTCAAATTTACTGGAATTAAGTCCCAAGGTGCTGAATATCAAGCTTTGATCACAGAAGCTGGCACAAGTTAAGTGTCTTGTCAAGTTGTTGCTTTCTTTCTTGGCTAGAGCAACTGCTTGGGAAATTGTTAACAAAACCTCCTTCATCTGCATTGTTATTTCCCTATTCACCTGCTCGCTCTAGTTGAAGGAAAATACCAGTGTGCTCTGTACCATCCCTTTAGCTCCTGCTCCTAAGAGTTACAAACTCTAGTATGTTAGAGAGCTGTGTGGAGAACAGCACGATGCAGCAGCTCCTCCTCGCTGCCTCTTCTTCTACAGCTGTACTTGGCATTTACACACTTTGGGAGCAGGCATGTTGCTGATGCCAGGAACAGGCACAAGAGATTGGCTAGGGTAGATGCTGTTCAGTGAATCCTACAACAACCAAGAAGCACCTACTTGCAATGGCAAAAGAGTGACACAGAGCTGCCTGCCAGAATCCAAATTCTGGCAGACCCACATTGCTGATGAATCAGTCCTCTAGGGTAGCTTGAAGGGGTTGTCAATCTCTGTTTCCTTTCCCTCTAAGCAGACCGTGGTAAAGATGATCTTGCTACAGGACAGAGAAGCCAGGTCACTCACAAGCAGCAGTAGCATAATTTATTATTTATTGAGTGCAGGCATCACACCAACATGCAGCAGTGGCATTGAGAATAGAAAAATTCAGACATTAAACCTCCTATTCTTTCTATGATTGAGTAAAGCTGAAGCCTGGCTTTGACCTCCTTTTATTTTTCTCCAAAATGTTTCTTTAGTGTAAGGTATTTCAAGAGACCAGAAAACAATTTAATTTTTCCAGAGAAATGTGAAATTAGACAAATAATTTTTGAGTGCTTTTTTCACCTTCAGTAATGCTCATTGCAGAAATGCTGTGATCTGTGAAGCTCAGTACAGAAAGGCCAGGACAATTCATCCCTAGGGTGTTAATTGTCTCTGATCCCATCCAGCCACTGGTCCTATTGCTGGGACTGCCTAGTGGCTTGCCAGTTAGTGCCTTTTTGGATGGCAGGATCTTTCATGTAAACATCGTTTAGGGAAATTTTATAAAGGCTATCAACTCTTTCCATTGCTACTGAATACTGATGCACAAGGGAGAAATTCTCCAGTGTGTGTAGGGACCTGGAGCTGCAGACAGGCAATCCATGCATTTTCAAGAGCATGCAGGTCTTTTTAAGTATCACTGTAAACCTGTAGGACATGGAATTTGTATTTTGGAGTCAAACAAATTAGACTAAGAACTTCTCTCTGAGTTTTAAGTGTTAAGCACCTTGAAAAATTTGTTTCCAGGTAATTTCTTGGGGGGGATTAAATCCAAATATATAGACGTAGAAGATTCATTGCTTTCAAAATAAATCTACAGACCTCAGAACTCTTCTTCACTCTGCTGTGTTGCCTGCTTCCAAAGTAATCTGTACTAAACTAATGACATTGCATTTCTTTAGAAACAGCTGCTTCTAGAGAAAAATACAGGAAACAGAATAAATTCAATTACATTCCATGGATGACCATTCATGTCATATCAGGTAATTGAGTCTGCAAACAAGGTTGAATGAGGTTCCCTGTCTTTATGGCAGAATAGAGAAAGCATGAAGAACCTCTCTGCCAATTACAAATAAATATGGGAATATTGAAAGGAACACAAGATGAAATCTGATCTAGGCAATTACTTCCACATATCTTTATTGGTATGCTATGACAATTCATGAACACCTATCTAAAAAGGTATTTCACAGCTGCTTCCAAATATGACCCAAGCTGTTAGAATGGTTTTATTCACAGTGTCTCTTTTTTCAGCAGTAACCAGTGGAAAAAACTCTCAGACAGTATGTCGTGGTTTAGCCCCAGTCAGCAACCAAGCACCACGCAGCCGCTCACTCACTCCCCCATGGTGGGATGGGGGAGAGAATCGGAAGAGTAAAAGTGAGGAAACTCATGGGTTGAGATAAAGACAGTTTAATAGGGAAAGAAAGAGCTGTGCATGCAAGCAAAGCAAAATAAGGAATTAATTCACTGCTCCCCATGGGCAGGCAGGTGTTCAGCCATCTCCAGGAAAGCAGGGCTGCATCACGCGTAACGGTTACTTGGGAAGACAAACACCATCACTCACAAAGTCCCCCACTTCCTTCTTCTTCCCTCAGCTTTATACACTGAGCATGACACCATATGGTGTGGAATATCCCTTTGGTCAGTTGGGGTCAGCTGTCCCGGCAGTGTCCCCTCCCAGCTTCCCGTGCACCCGGCACAGCGTGGGGAGCTGAAAAAGTCCTTGACTAGTGTACGTAATGCTTCGCAACAACTAAAACATCTCCACATCATCACCACTGTTTCAGCATAAATCCAAAACACAGCCCCATACTAGCTACTACGAAGAAAATTAACTCTATCCCAGCTGAAACCAGGACACAATATGAACATTTTTTAGAAAACTCTGTGCTGGGATAGCTTCTCAGACTGCTTTTCACTTAAGTAAGAAGTGCATTTTTTGAAAGAGCTAGAAGGGGAAAGCACAGCCTTAGGATCAACTTTCTGGGGGGCTGGAGCCACAGTTGTAAATGAGGTACTTCAAGCCAGAATTAGGGAATCTGTTTTAAAGATGCTTTTCCCTTATATTTTTATCAGTGACTCCTAGATAGCCAGTGTTTTCTAGAGCAGTGGAACTGTTTCTCCTTTTTCCCAGCTTAATAACAAAACAGAGATTTCCACAATCCCTAAAGGTGTTTTTACTCCCATCTTTATCAATTGCAAAGTCAGCAAAGCACAAAGTAATGGGTAGGTTAATTCTACAGCAAAAGGCTAAGCTCATTTTTTAAGCTATAGAGATTTATGGTTTGTTTCAATGTTAGAATTTAGAACTTGTTTATGTGAGATGTGTGTAGCTGCAAATGGAAACAGCTTCATTTCCTGATATGGCTTAGAATTATCTCTGAAGCCACCCTATATAGAAAAGCTCAGGTGAGCTTCATCCTCTTGTAGAGCCAGCACAGGGAAATATAGATACAGGAAAATAGGATTGCATAAAAGCATTATGGAAATTCCACTGGCATCACAAAAATAAGTCTTCTGAATATAATGTAAAGGGATTTACAGGTTGTTCTTTGCACTTCTAAGATCATATTCTCAGATCATCTACTCAGATGCTACTACTTCCAGTCTCCAAGAAAAGTTTTGCTACCAAGTGAGAAGCAGGATTCCTGGTAAAGTGCCATACCACTTGTGCAGGCACGTAGCACACCTATGACTCCAGAAATGTCAAGTCACAAGAACATTCCTTGCTTTTTCTTTGTATTGCAAAGGAAAATGAAATCAGATTTACTGTGGGTATTGTAGCTGCAAACTTAAACATAGAGGTGTTATTATTTCTCCATAGTAAATGTGAAATATAAATCTCTGAGCTATTGGATGTTCTTAAACTCTCTCATTCTATCTAGCAAGTTACATGATGGCATTCATTTATTTGGTAATTTAAAGACTTATTTATTCCTTTTTCTAGTGCAAATGACTAATTCATCCCACTGGCAATGAGAAACAGCCTGGTATGTTTTGGGGGTTTTTTAAGTGCAAGGAAACAACAGTTGTATTTGAATGTTCTGCTCTGCATGTGGAAGGAAGAATCAGTCAACAGCAAGTTTGCAAATATTTTGTTTAAAAGGTTTCTACAATTTTAGTAATCATTGCCTGGGATTTTTAAATTATTCTTGAGCAGTATAGCCTGGGTATCATAATAAATTGGAACCCTGTTTGCCTCCAAGTTTTAATTCTGTCTAATCCTTGTTTCTTTGTTTTACTTTTGAGGGAAAGGATAACAGTTTAAAGAAAAAACAGCACACCAAGAAAACATGTCTTAAGCACTGATGGATCATTTACCAAGATTTTTTACAGCTCATACACTCAACGGCAAGGCCTATCTCTGTTTTATAATCTCAGTACATTGCAAATTTCGCATATAACACATAGCAACGATGGCTATGAAAATCATTACACCTTAGTGAAGCAATCGAGAGCTCCACAGTATTCAGTCACAGAAATGTAGCAAGTTAGTAAAAGTCAGTATAACATGCTATATGAAAAAGAGAAAATAACTCTTCTTTCCTTTTCCCCATTCCTCTCTCTTTCTTTCTGAAGAAGATATGTACACTGGTCATACCTTAGAGAAATATTCTGGATCATAATATGTGAATGCAATAAATCAGTTCAGCAATTTCAAGTTTTGTCTGAAACATGCCAAATTGTGTTATACCATTAGTTTATTGAGCAGCTTTAAAATCTTTGCTAATTTGCACTTTTGATAAAGAATTTAAGGCTTGCTCTTAAAAATCATTGCTATTTGAACTGTCTATGAAAATGCAGGAGATAAAGTACCTGCCAGCAAGAGTGAGGGGGAATATCATGGATGAACTAGCAGGAAGAAAGAAATAGAGGAACCAAGGGAGGAAGAACTGACGGAGGAAAAAAACCAACTTACAGCACTGATACTCTAAGACATGATTAGGTCCACGGTATGTTAGGGTTGAGAACAGACCTCTGCTCTCTGGCATGGCAGTGGCTGGGTGAAAACTTGCTTGAGCAAGTCCAGTGAAGA
>VZTV01049410.1:4074-15270 GCA_013400875.1 Anhinga rufa
TCTATTCTATTCTATTCTATTCTATTCTATTCTATTCTATTCTATTCTATTCTATTCTATTCAGACATTATGCAATGTAAAGAAAGCCCCATGGAGCTTGTCCTCTCGATATGTCTGCACATGAGCGCGTGTGTGTCCCTTCGATGGGGTTGTGCTAAGAACATGTGGTAGTTGGGCAGCAGCTGAAATGCAGCTGGAGGCTGTTGGCCTGGCAGACAGGGCTGCTGAATTGAAAACTTAAGTGGTTCCTCAGACCCCTCCATGATGTAGCCTCAGATGAACCTCATGGCTCTTGGCCGTTCAGCTGGGAATTGCTCTCTGCTGGGCTCAGTGCCATTGCTTCAATTGGCAGGGTGAGATATAGACCACATTCTGCCTCATTCTGATATTAGTTGCTTGTGATCTCTCTTTTGTTCATGTTTTAAACGTGCTTGAGTGTATTGCTTTGCAGCACCATGAGTACTGCAGGCTCTGACCTTTGAGAAAATAAAATATTAAACAAGGGTAAGTTCAGGCTGGACACTAGGAAGATTTTCCCTAGGAGAGTTAGAGAGGCTGCGGAATCTCTCCCTGGAGTTTTTCAAGATGTGGTTTGACAGAGCCGTGGTCTGATGTTGGCAGTACTGCATCGGCGGGAGGTTGGGCTGGGGACCTTCAAAGTTCCTTCCAGCTTGTGCTTTTGTGATTCTCCCAGCTATTCTTATTCCTCAGATCAGAGGGACCCATCACGTGTTCATGCTGGAGAGAGAGGGCCGAGGCTCTTGAATGCGCCTCTCCTTACGGAAGCCAGCTGGGAGGGTGGCCAGGAGCCAGAGGCATGTGGGCAGTGTGTGCGGGACTGGGCAGATGGGTTGGTCCTGCATTCCAGTTAGCCTCATCACATACCGCCTCTGCCCATGTTTGCCCCAAGGGCTTGGTCTGTCCCTGTAGCTGCAGGTGGCTGTTGCAAACTGCTGGTGGTGGCGGTGGAGGAGGAGTTCCTAGAAAGAGCAGCAATTTGAAAATCAAGTGTCCATTTCTGGGCTGGCATTAACATGCTTGTATAAAGCAGTGTCTGTCTCGTCCTGACAGAACAATGTCCTGAATGCCATCCTGCTTCTCATGAAGGAACTGGATGCGGAGGGTCTGGAGATCATCCAGCAGACGGTGGGGAGGAGGCTCCAGGCCTTTCGGAAGAAGGAGCTGCAGGAGGAGTGACAGTGCCCATTACAAACCTCCCCAGAGCACCAGCCAGCCCCAGACCTGCAGCGCTGTTCTGCCTACACATACCTGGCTACAGCCAAAGCCTGCAGTCCGGGGTGCTCCTGGCTGCCCCTATAGCTCCTGACATTGCCTCTGGCTGTGCGCATCACACTGGGGCTGGCAGCACCTCATCTGGCGTCCCTCGGGCGCTTTCCTGCTTGCGTAGCAGGCTCCACTAACATTAGTATCTCTTGTCGCTGGGGCTGTTTGGTTGGAGCTGCAGGGAAATCAGCAAAGCAAAAGTGAGCAGGGCTGCAGTGAGAGGTGCTGCTGTGCTGTGCGATCGAAGGGGAATAGCAAAGCCTGCTGATGGCTCAAAAGGTCACTGCTTGTCGGCGGCTCCCTGTCAGACTAACCCTCGGCCAGCCTCTGTGTGTAGTAGGCTCTGAAGGCAGCTTCTACCGCAAAGATTTGATTTTGCGAAGTCTTTCAGGGACACGCTGCCTGAAATGATAACCAAGAACTGTCTGGTGCAGATTGTGATGGTCAACATCAAATTCTTAATTTATCTGCAACTCCTGACTTCTTCTGGTCCTCGTTAGCGCGTGCAGCATCTGACTTGGTGGCCCAAAGAAAAGCTCGGTGCAGCCTAGGTGAAACAGAAATTACTCTCTGCCAGATCCTGAATGCTCAGCTCTGCTCTCACCCCCACGTGCCCCTGCAGGCATTAGAGCAGCTTAAGGAACCTTAACGTCAGAGTACAAAGCCCCTGTGCGTTTTGCAGTTAGGAGAGAACAAGCCAAGTGTTACTGTCCGGCTTGCACAGACATCAGGGGTGGTGTTTCTCTTTAACTGGAAAAAGCTGCCTTTACTAAGATTTTTTTTTATATATATATAGAGCCGTTAAATATAAACTAAAACATTGTGGCATACCAAATAAAACCAGTTATCCCTCCAGGACGTGTGAGTTGTGGCTGGGGTTCAGCAAACAGCGAGAATGACTGACTCTGGGCATTGCTCCATTACGTCTGGTTCACAGCTTGCATTGTCGGCCCTGTGGAGCAGGAGGAGGGCTGCGGGCCCTCGTGCCCTGCTGCTTCACTGGACCCATGAAATGGCTCACCCGCCTCTGGTGCTGCTTGATACCACACCAAGCTGCTGCAGGGCTGCTTTTCAAAAGCTCCATGCTGTTTGGGAACCTTCATGCAGCCACAAGTCCACACCGAGCGCAGGAAGCGAAGGAGGGGTGAGCAGAGCTCGCTTGCTCACGCAGAGGTGCAGAGCCTGCCCGGGCAGGATGATGGCCCCTGAGACATGAGACGCAAGCCCTCGGTGCCCCTTGGCTGCAGACCCCGGCGCTGCGCAGGGCAGAGTGACCTTTCTGTGTCCCCGCTCCCCCTGTTTGTATAGGTGTCCAAACCCCTGCGTGCTGGGTTGTGCTGCAGGGAAGGAATGCTCCTCAGGGATGGTGACAGACCTTTGTCCACAAGCCTGTTTACTTGATCTTGGTGGGAGGGGGACAGTTTGACCTTGTCACTTGGGTGAAGATTGCTGATGCCTTTAACTCCTAAAATGACCTAGTTCTTGCCTTCTGCATTAAACCCAGCTGCATTTAAATGGCCAGCGTGATTTATAATATAGCAGACTTCCCTTGACAGCCAGGGCCGGAGACACTTCCTGGTCATGTTTGCATCTTGCCTGCGTGGTGAGGGCAAGTCCTCTCCCAGGCTGTCTCGGTGGCAGAAGTCACGCCTGTCCGTGTTGGGGAATAGGGTAGCTGCTCTTTGGGCATGCTGGGTCCCTCAGCTTTGCTGGGAGGAGAGCAATCAAAGCAAGCGTCATCCTTAGTCATCAAGAGCTCGTTTGTGGTGAAGGTGGTTAATGGAGCAATCGCCATGGCCTAAGGCTGCTCTGGCACCGTTCCTCCTCTCTCCGCTGGAGAAGTTGGGCTGTTAATCCCCTGGCAGGACTCTCCCAGAGCAGAGCTCACCGCCTACGTGCCGTGCTCGTCATACTTGGCTGGTGTGGGTGCTCCCGCTGCCAGGCAAGCTGCCCCTGATGCTCCTGACCGACCACTCCTCGAAGGGTGACCCCACGGCATCCTGCTCGTTCTCGGCACGGCCTGGGGGGAGGCTGGCCGCTTCGGCTCATGCCTCTTCGCTCCAGGCACCTGGCAGCCCGCCTTCTGCTGCAAGATGCTCGTGGCTTTGTGCTCTGCCCTCTCCTCGGGGGTGGGGGGTGCGGGGCTGGATGTGCCCGGGACCTGGGTGCACAGTTGCCACATCCCCTCCTGCTTGTCCTGGCAGGGCATGGGGTGGTTGTCCCCAGGGGGATGCGGGGCTGTACCTGTCGGTCTCCTGACAGGAATTTGGCACTCCAGGCTTTTTTTTTTTGGGTGGAAATGAGGTGTTAGGGCTGCGGTTACCCCCGTCCCCGTGTGCATCCAAATGTGCAGCTGGTCTGAGTGTGGGGACGCCCACTCACCCTGCCCCATTCACACCCAAAACCTGGCTGCTGGAGGGCTGTGGTGCCACGCCAGCCCCTCCGGTGTCCTGCCTGCTGCCAAGAGCGCCAGGCGTGCTGGAAAGCAGCCCAACACCCAGGGCCTGCCAGCTGCACCAGGGCACGAGGCTCCACCTGTGCTACGGTACAACCGCGGGGCTTTTCGGTGTGACCTGCCTTTGCCCTGACCTGCCTCGGCCGCAGATACTGCGCGGAGAGGGCGAGGCCATGAAAAACCGCCAGCAGCTGTCTGCTCGCAGGTGCAGATCCAGCAAGACTTGCTTTCAAAGCATCCTTGGGAAGCCGGTGGTGAGTCAGGCGTGCGGGACCACCGCTGCGCAGGGGTCCGTGGCTGATGGGGGCGGGTCTGGCTTGGAAGCTGGATGGGGCTCCTCTAACGGGGCACGTGGGATGGTGGAAGAGCCCACCGGCTCTGGGAGGAGCAGCCAGGGGTCCCCAGAGCAGATACTCGCCCAGGGAGAGCAGCGATGCTGCCTCCATCAGCGAGGAAAACACCATTTCTCCATGTGTCCAGCTCTGGCGGAGAAGACAGTAATTATCATCTTCATCCAGAGCCTAAAACAAGTAACGTGGCCAGCTAGGGGAAAAGCACTGAAATCAGGGGGGGCTTTTCACTTGGGGACAACTCCTCAGGGAGGGAAAAATAACTGCACGTTCAACCCAAAAAGACTGCGATGCATCCTGGTGCTGGCGTTGTCCCGGAGGCTGGAGCTGTGACCCGAAAGCCCCAGGAGGAAAGCGGCCTGGGAAAGGGGCTACGAGCAGCCGCCTGGCATCGGCCGAGCGCGGCGGAGCTCAGCCAAACCCGAGCGCTGCACGCGGGAGCCGGCAAGCTTGGCAGCCGCCCTGAGAAACTGTGTTAACAAACACATTGCCTCGATTAAATCACTTCAGTGCTTTCTCTGAAGGTAGGAACCAAAACAAGGGAGAAGCAATTTTTCTCCGAGATTGCGAAGTCTGTCTGCAGAGGGATGCTGATCTTGCATCCGCCGCGGCCCGGCCAGGGAGAGGCCGCCTGTGGTCCCGCTCTCCCAGGCTTTGAGGACACGAAGCAGGAAAACCTCGTGGCCCGGCATTAATCTGGCTCCAGCAAACCATCCGGCTTTGTTCACAGGGACTGTCCCCCCATCCTCACCCCGGCTCTGCCCCCCACCTCCCTCCCCGCAGGGGCTTGGCCCATAATGATCACTCTGCAGGAAGGCAGGTTTGGTTCCAGCAGGTTTTATCTCTAGAGGAGGAGAGCAGCAGCACCGCGAACAGTACAAGATTTGGGGGGGGGTCACAGAGCAGCGGTGAGATGATGGGCACGGCCCCCGGGGCCGCGCGGCGACGGTCGCAGCCAGGCATCATGCTAGGTGGTGGGGGGAAGAGGGGCTTGCCAGGACCGGTGCTCTGTGCTGAGCCCTGGAGACACCTCACTGGGCAAACGCCGCAGGAGGCTGGAGCTTTACGGGGCAGCCGAAAGCCCCCGGGACCAGCCCCTGCCCACTCCAGGATGGCACCACATCCTCCTCAGCTCTCCTCCCGCACACAGGGCAGGCAACTAAAAGCAGTAGCTGGCTCAGGCGGTCAAGCTACTAAGGAAGGAATCAAGGTACCCCATAATTAAATAAGAGGAATAAACTATTAAGGGATGATTAAGGGCTTGGGCTGTGCAGCTGAGCTCTAGCAACACCTCTTTTCTGCATCTGCACAGGGACCACACCCTGGACCCTGTGATTCGGGGCAAGATCGTGCTGTTTTGGGAGCCAGGACTGGTCTCTGCCTGCTTTAAGGGGTCAGTGGCAAAGCTACAAGGCTACCGAGAACAGAGGGGACCCGGTGCTCCCCGAGCAGCACAGGGGGATGGAGAGGATGCGGAGGGGAGCTACGGCTCGGGCTGGCGGGACTAGAAGCCCTTCTCGATGCTGAGTGTGCGGCGGGTGACATGCTCCATCGTCCCCGAGATGTACTCGGTCAGGCTGATCTGGTAGTTGGCGAGCATCTTCAGCATCAGCCGCAGGTTCAGCCACCACTGCTCCTGGGGCAGCCTGTGCCTGTGTGCAGGGGGTACACGGCTCTCAAGCAGCCCCGGGTTCGACTCAGGAAGGTCCCCCTGGGACCTGGTGAGCCGCAGAGTCATGGGGACGGGGACTTACTCAAAGTCAGTGACTTTCTTCAGTTCTGTCACGGGGCTGAAGGCCACCACCTTCTTCCTGAGCCCGATCACGCAGGCAGAGTCGCCCGAGTTGGCAAACACGCGCCCTGGGAGGGGGACACAGCCAGCCATGGCCACCTCGCCGGGGGCCGAGTGGCAGAGTCTGGAGCAGCAGGGGCTGCCCAGTGCCACCAGCCTCCCGCCACGGGACCCCCAGCCCTCGGCTCACCCTTGCGGTAGACCTCCTGCAGCTTCTCCGACATCCACAGCACCGCCTTCACTCCCAGCTTGGTCCCGTAGTTGCGGTCAAAGGGGGTTGGGGCTCCCCCCTGGGGACAAAGGAATGGAGATGTCAAGCCCGCCCAGCTCTTGGCGACAGCAGTGGCCTGTGTGGCCCCGGCCCCCATACCTGCTGGAGGTGGCCCAGGACATTAATCCTGCAGTCAAAGATGCCTTTGCCTTCGGAGGAGTAGAGGTTGTAGAGGAACTCGGTGGTGTAGTGCTCGTGGCACTTCTCATTGCTGGAGGAGGAGAGGGAAGGGACTGGGGAGTTGCTCCTTAACCTGGCATCCCCAGGGGGTCCCTCCATGCTCCCCTAAACCCCTTTTCTGGCTGTGTTGTTCTCTCTGAGGCCCATCTCCACAGCCCACCTCCCCAGCAGGACCCTGGGGCTGGGGTGGGGACGGCAGTGGAGGCATCCAGCGCAGGACTGTCCCCCTGGTCAAGCGTGGCGTCCCTGGGCAGGACGCCGTGCGCCCACCGTGCCAAATCTCGCTGCGCCCAGGGACCCTCTCTGGCCGTGGGAAGGGCTCGGCTCCGGCCTCGCTTCCCGCCACGTGTTTTTCAGCGAGCGTCCCCAGGGGTCCCCGACTCACCGCAGCACCAGCCCTCTCTGGATATCTGTCTTCATTTTGTCAGTCAGGTGCTCCACGTTGGCCTGCAAGATGAATGCCAGGATGCTGGCAGCCATCCTGGATCCCTCTGGTCCTCTCGTTCGGACCCAAGTGCCACGAACGTTGACCCAGCAGCTTCATGGGGCTTGCCCGTGCTCCTCCAAATCCTGCCCTGCCCCGGAGCCCTCTCTTTCCTGGTTTTCATTCTTATTTTACCCAAACGATGCTGCCAGAAAGCAGCCCCCTGCCCCGCTCACCTTTAAGTCGTGGATGGTGAAGGGATCTTCGTAGACGTAGGCAGCGTCGGCGCCCACCGCGATGCCGGTGACGGTCGACAGGTACCCGCAGTAGCCCCCCATCGTCTCCACGATGAAGACGCGGCGCTTGGTGCCCGAGGCCGACTGCTTGATGCGGTCACAACTCTGTGCCGGGAGAAGTGAGGGGGGTCACACCAGGAAACCCAATCTTTGCTGCCCGGGATGGGATGCTGGTTCATTCCCG
This sequence comes from Anhinga rufa, assembly GCA_013400875.1. Lineage (NCBI taxonomy): Eukaryota > Metazoa > Chordata > Aves > Suliformes > Anhingidae > Anhinga > Anhinga rufa. The sequence continues at coordinate 11,311 of VZTV01049410.1, forward strand.
CATGTTGTCCCAAAACGTGATGGGACCTGGTGGAGCGGGACGGCCCCGTGAGCTGCCCCCTGCCCTGTCCCTCACCTCCATGGCCGCGTTGACGGCCGTGTCCGAGCCCAGGCTGAAGTCGGTCCCAGGGACGTTGTTGCTGATGGTGGCGGGGATGACGCACATGATGATGCAGAGCTCCTCGTACTGCCCGCGGGCCTCCACCAGCTGCAGTACCCCCTCGTACGCCTGCAAGCAGCCGAGGGCTGGGGTTATGCCGACCCTGGGGCTGGATCTGCACCCCAAAAGGGATGGCCCAGGGTGCCTGCACAGCCTGGGATGCCAACAGCCTGCCCCGGCCCCCACTGAAACAGGGCTGAGGATTGCCCCATACCTCAAACCCCCCGATGACCAGCAGTGCCTGGATGTTGAATTTCCTCACGTTCTCCACGATCTTTTCCATGCAGGTCTTGGGCAGTGTCCTGAGGTGGGGAAGGGGAGGAGAGACCGTGGGGTGAGGACAGGGGATCCCTGCAATCCCCAGGGACAGCAGTGTCCCCTCTGCTACATCCCCTGGCCCCCCGGGGCTGTGCTTACCGCTTGGTGCCCAGCATGGACCCACCGCGTCCCAGCCAGCCCGCCACATCGTGCCAGCCCACCTCGCGGATCTGTAAGCAGCAGCACTCGGTTTTGGGGTGGGGGGGTGCACCCTGCCACCCCCCTCCAAGCCCAAACCCATCCCCCTGGGAAACCCACAGCACTCAGGTTCACCGTCCCCCTTACCTGCCCCTTAGACAAGCCCTCGAAGCCGTCGCTCACCACGTAGACGGTGTGTCCCTGGCAGATGCCGATCCGCACGGCCGACCTGACGGCAGCGTTCATGCCAGCGGCGGGGGCACCCACGTTCAGGATGGCCAGGCTGAAGGGGCTCTGCGGGAACAGGGACGGGGGTGGCACGTTGGTCCGTGTCCCCAAGCCAGGGACAGTGTCCCCGGCCACTCCCATCCCTCCTCACCTTCTCCTGTGCCGGCTTCTGGTGCGCCAACAGCTTATAGATGTTCCAGTTGTTCTCAAAGCTCCTGCAAGGACAAGGCTGCGTGGCCCCGAGGCACGCCTGGACCCCGGGGCGCGGTGGGGGACCCTCCCCGGCTGTGGGAGCCCCGGGTTTCCCCCCGGGGAGAAGCCCCCATCCCAGCACATCCTTTTGGCTGCCCCACAGGGATGTCTCCCCCATCCCGCTCCCCGCTCCTCACCTCCCGCGAAGCTGGATGGCCTCCTCAAACCTCTTCTCATCCATGGCCTTTTGCACATCCTTTGTCTTGGCGGGGGGGGAAGACGCAGCACTCTGATGTTTGCACTTGCAGGGAGGGGAGCGGGACCCTCACCCGGTGGGCTGGCGTGCCCGATCCCCCCGGTACTCACCACCTGGACGCACTCCATGAGCGGCAGCCGCACCGACTGGTTCCCAGAGAGGCTCACCACGCAGGCCGGGGTGTCCGGCGTGGCCTCCAGCAGCGCCATCACTGCCTCCATCCCCATCTTGCTGCTCTGGAAAGGGAAAGGGGCACCTGCCACCCCCAACACTGGGGCCACCCGTACCAGCCGGGTGCGATGCTCCCCTGGGCTCCCACAGGGATGCTCCCACAGGCTTGGAAACCGCGCGGCTGCTTGCAGGCCTGATTTACGGCCAAAGAGCTGCTGGTTTTGTTTTAAAAACCCATGAAATTTGCAGCAAATGGTGGGAAATGGGCACATTGCCCTGCCCAGCGCAGCGGGGCTGAGCCTGCGGGGACCGTCTGAGCCTTATCCCAGCCGGCAAGTCCTTCGCAACAGGCAGAGGGAAGGCAGGAGCAGGGTTCCCCAGCTGCCTGCTCCTTTCTGCAAGGTGACCCCCCCCGTATCCCGCCCCCCGGACCTACCAGCACGCGGTCAAAGGCTGACGGGGTCCCTCCACGCTGCACGTGGCCGAGGACGGTGACCCGCGTGTCGAAGCCCAAGCGTTGCACCACCAGCTGCGGAGCAGAGAGGACGTCACGCCGGGGACCCGCCGCTCACGGCGGGTGCTGGAGCGGGTGCCAGAGCAGGCGCTTACGTCTTTCACATAGTTGGAGGAGATGGGTTTGCCGCTGCGGTCGATGGCGCCCTCGGCAATGATGATGATGTTGAGCCGCGATCCTCTGCTGCGTGTCTGGTGTGAGGGGAGGAAAACGGCCGCCGCGGCTTAGCCAAAACCCACCGGCAGCTGAGCCGGAGCATCCTTTCCCCTGCTGCCGTCAGCCGCTGCCCAGGGGGTGGCTCAGGTTCTGGGTGACTGAGACCCGAGCCAGTGCTGCCCCTGGCACTCGAGGGCTGGATTTGCGCTTGGCTCCGTGCCCCGTTTCACAGGGACAATGGCGGGAGCTCCCGAAGCTTCGCAGGGGCCGGGCGCCAGCTGCAGGGCTCAGCCCAGGTCCTTGCAGGGACTCTCCGGGGAGAAAAGGGGGACAGGACTGTAGGAACCCCCCCTGCTCACCTCCCCGAGCCTCTCGCACATGAGGTCCTCCCAGCCATCTTCTGGAGGGGATTCGGGGATGAAGAGCCAGTCGGCGCCCGAGGCCAAGCCGGACACCAGCGCCAGGTACCTGGGGGGACACAGCAGTGGCGGCAGCAGGCCTGAAACGTGACGTCCCACCCCGCCGACGGGCCTCCCCACCCGCAGGAGCTTACCCGCAGTGGCGGCCCATCACCTCCAGCACGAATGTCCGCTGGTGGCTGCAAAGACACGGGTGGCAGGAGAAGGAGGGTGGGTGCGATGCCCCGGGGCGGGCCGGCATCCGGTGCCCAGTCTGCTCACCTCTGCGCCGTGGTGGTGATGGCATCAATCACCTCCATGATGCGGTGCAGCGCCGAGTCGGTGCCGATGGTCATGTCGGTGCCGCAGAAGTCGTTGTCGATGGAGCCCACCAGCCCCACGATGTTCAGGCGGCAGTTCTCCCGCGCCACCTCCTCGCTGATCTGCCCTGTGGGGTGGGGGGGATGGCCGTGCCACTAGTTATTTTAGGGTGCTCCCACCCCCACCCCGGCACCAGGCCAGACCCTGCAGAGCAGCGGAGAAGCCTGGCCCTCCCCGGGGCTCTCGGTGACGGGATGGACCTCTAGACCTCAACACCCCTGCAATGCTTTCGCTCTACCCAGGCAGGGATTTTGGGAAAGGGGTGTTCACGCACCGTCCCGGACCAGCTCCTCCAACAGCCCGCCCCATTCGGAGCGGAAGATGTCGGCGCCCGTCAAGCTGCCGTCCCCACCGATGACGCAGAGGTTGGTGATGCCGTGCTCCACCAGGTTACGGGCGGCCCGCAGCCGGCCCGCGCGGGTGGTGAAGGCTTTGCAGCGGGCGCTGCCGATCACTGTCCCGCCCTGGAGAGATAAGGTGGGGTCATGGTTCGTCGGGCGGGTTTGAGGGGGTGGCATTCGGGGGTGCCACGGCCCCACGGCGAGCCTCACCAGCTGGATGATGTTGGAGACGCTGAGCCAGTTGGCTTGCTTGATGTTGTCTCCCCCCTCCACCAGCCCCTCGTAGCCCTGCGGGGAAGCGGAGGTGAGGGATACCCCGGCACGGGGGGCGGCGGCTCCCCCCCACCCACGGCGGGGAGCAGGGGGGTGCTCCAACCTCATGGATGAGGAAGACCTTGGCTCCCACGTATATCCCCATGCGGGTGACGGCGCGGACGGCGGCGTTCATCCCTGGAGAGGCAAGACGTGAGCCGGGGCAGCGCCGTGGGACCCCCGCGGGGTGGGTACCCATAGGGGACCGGGCCTAGAGGTGACCCTGGGGAGTCCCTTCGGCGGGGGGGCCCACGCGGGCAGAGAGTGGGGAGACTCAGCGCACGGGCGGGAGCGGCAGGCGAGGGGCCGCCTGCGAGCGGGATGCCCCCCGGGTGGGGGGCCCTCCGTGGGGCCCCTCGCCGCCCGCGCAGGGCGATGGGGGGAAGGATGCTCCGA
>VZTV01049410.1:15561-27872 GCA_013400875.1 Anhinga rufa
ATCCCATACTGTCCCATACTGTCCCATAACATGCCGCACTATGCCATGCCATGCCATGCCATGCCACGCCATGCCATGCCATCCCATCCCATACTGTCCCATCCAATCCCATCCTGTCACATACCATCCCATGCCATCCCATACCGTGCCATCCCATCCCTGCCATCCCATAACGTCATACCACACCATATTGTCCCATCCCACGCCATAACATCCCATACGATCCCATCCCATCCCATAACATGCCATACTGTCCCATACCATCCCATACCATCCCATACTGTCACATACCATCCCATGCCATCCCATACCATGCCATACCATGCCATACTGCCCCATCCCATGCCATAACATCTCATACCATCCCATACCATGCCATACAATCCCATAATGTGCCATACTGTCCCATAACATGCCACACTATGCCATACCATGCCATCCCATCCCATCCCATACTGTCCCATCCAATCCCATACTGTCACATACCATCCCATACCATCCCATGCCATACTGCCCCATCCCATGCCATACCATCCCATACCATCCCATACTGTTCCACACCGTCCCATACCGTGCATGGCAGGCTGTGCAGTGCCAGTACGTGCTGACCCAGGCTGTGCCACGCTGTGCCAGCAGGGCGAGCTGGATATTTTAACATAAATTTTGCATTTAAAAAATTTTAATCTATAATTTATTTTAGGTATAATTAAAAACCAAACGTACAGAGCGAGCCCAGCCAGGGTTTTGTCGCTCTCAACGCCCCCAACCCAGTGCACGACAGGAGCCGCCGCGTCCCGAGGGTCGCATCCTTCCAGGGATGGGGTCCTGCTGCGCCGGCGCTTGCGGAGCCACCAGCGCTGGATGTCTGCCGCGGGCCCCGCTGCGAGCAGTGCGGTGCTGCGAGGCTGCTCCCCTCCATCCCTCTCCCTTCTCCTCCTGGAGCGGTTCCCTTGTGTCCCCACTGGCCTCCCCCATCACCCGGGGGGAGCAGGGACGGGGCCCCCACCCAGCCGAGGGGTGGGGAAACTGAGGCAGGCGCTGGCTACTCTATGCCCCGCTGGCTGGAGGGGTGCCGCGCGGTCCCGTACGCCCCAGGGTGAGCTTTGAGCCTCATCGAGCACCACCACCCACGGGTAGTGCAGGGCTGGGCACCCCCGGCATGTCCGGCAGGGAAGGGGTGCGGGTGGTTCAGTCTAAGGAAATGGGAGAGACCTGGCTGGGCTCCCGCTCTCCTCCTCCCGCAGCCCCACCTCCCAGGTCCCGCTTAACTCCCCGCCAGGCCAGCCGTGGGGCCACCATTCCTGTCCCTGTCCCTGTCCCCACGATGCTCCTCCGGTTGCTGCTGATCTGCGGGGCCCTGGGCTGCGGAGCAGAGCAGGCAGGTAAGGCGGCAGCGGGGCAGGCAAAACTTGGGGTTGGCACGGCGGGGACACGGCTCACGGGACGGGGATGGGGCAGGGGGTGACATCCGACGTCTCTTGCAGCCCCGCTCACCTTCACCATGCTGCAACGGACCCGCATCTCCAAGGGCAACCCTGTCTTCTGGGGGAACGCCAGCCTGGACGGGCGGCTCAGCCATCTCCTGGAGGGGCTTAATGTCACCCAGGTGCTGCCGCTGGAGCCGTCCGACGTCTGGGCCAGGTGGCAGCAGGACGTGGGCACCTACCTGTACTACTTTGGCCAGCTGGTGAAGCTCTTCAGCCAGGAGAGGCCCGTCAACTGTGAGTGGTGCCCCGGGGGGGGGCACAGGGATGCATGGCCGGGTGGGGGGCAGGTCCCACTGGAGGAGGGGAGCCCTCCCTGCACTGCCTGGGCATGGGGATGGCTCTCCAGGGACAGCGGGGCAAAGGGATGGCCACGTGCGAAACCTCGCTCTGGGCAAAAGGAGCCCTTCTGCAGAGCCGGGAATTTCTTACCCACCCTGGGAAGAGGGCGATGCTGCCCCTTGGGGAGCAGGGCTGAGGGCTGCACCCTTCCTGCACCCTACCTGCACCCTGCAGCCTCCGTGGGAGGCGTGGGACGGTGATGGCTTCGTGTTCCTGCCTGCACTGCTCCGCAAGCCCACCTCACCTCCAATGTGCAGGGCGTGTTTTACCTTCGTTTTCTTTGTTACCCCCAAACCAGTTTTGCCCCAGCTCTGCATTTCTTTTCCTGGCCCTTGGGGAGCACTTTCTCACCTTGGCGGGTCTGGCGTGAGCCCCACGCCTGCCCTTGCCCCATGCTCCCTGTGCTACGTCCTTCTGCGAAAGCAATGAATAGGTCGCTCTGCACCAAAAAACCTCCCGTCTCTCTGAAACTGAAGCTGTGCTGTACACAGATAAGGAAGAGAAAAATAAGCACAGCTTCCCTGCCATTGGAAAAATCACTGCTGCAGCTAAACTGAGCGAAAACAAAGCTGGGAGCGGGTTGGGCGGCACAAGGCCTTGCAAACTCAGTGCACCACTTAACACTAGTGACGGCAATGGGCTGCGAGGGTGGGAACATGCTGACCCTGACCCGCTCCCTCTGTCCCTGCAGACACCCGGAGCCTGGACTGCCGCCTGGGTTGCCGCCTCTTCCCCAACGGCACGGCCCACAGCTTCTACGAGGTGACCCTCAACGGGATGGCTTTCCTCAGCTTCCATGTCCCCAACGCCACCTGGGAGCGGCGCTGGCCCGGCAGGGACACGCTGGCTGCCTTTGCCGAGAAGCAGCTGATGACGTACACCGAGACCACCCGGGACCTCCAGCATTTCCTCAACACCACCTGTGTTGGCATCCTGCGGACTCAGAGCACCTGGACAGGTCTGTGCCGGGACTGGGGGGGGACACGCACACGGTGGCATGGTGGCGGGGACCCCAGTCATCACCTCCATCCCTCTCGCCTCTTGCAGAAAAACAGAGCAGCCGATCGCACACCCCTCTGGTGATGGGCCTGATCCTGGGGACCTTCGCCTTGCTAGGTATGGCTGTAGGGATCTTCCTGTGCACGGGACAGAGCTGCTAGCGGCGCCGGCAGGTGTCCCACATCACCCCGCGGAGGCAGGGGACAGACCCATCATCACACCGTGGAGGCAGGGACCAAGCCCATGCCCCACAAGGGATGTATCTCTCCAGCACCGCAGGCTTTGCTCCCAAAGGACACCGGTGGCTTCTCTGCCCACTCCCAGCTGGGTTGACCCCTCCAGCAGCAGCACCCTGCCCTGGGCACGGTCCCCATGCCGGGCTGGCACGGTGCACTGAGACAATGCAGAAATACACTTGGCACGGATGGAAAAAATGGGGAGGGGAAAGTGACAGGAGAAAAAGCCAAGAAAGGGTTAAAAGGATGGCACTGAAACCCTCATTTATCCCACTTCCAGCGGGGGATAAACGTCCGGGAGGGAAGATGTCACACCTTCGGGAGGGAAGATGTCACACCTTCGTGGCACTGCTTCGAGATGTCGCGTAATAAAACTGCCCATCAGCAGTTCGGTTGCTCTCATTTCCCCCCAGCAGCACCGCTGCGGGACTGCAGATCCATGGCGGGCGGGGGGAGGCTTGCGGTCACCTGTGCTCGGTGGGCTCATCGGCACCGCCAGCCCCTGCCTTGGACCCCGGGCTCTGCACCAAGTTTGTGAGGCCTCCGGAGAGAGGCTGGTGGGGATTGTGCCTCCTGAGCTCATTTCAGTCTGCCTGCAGCTTTGGTTTGACTCAGTACATTTTTCCAACGGCCAAGTGTCGATCCTTCATTTATTTCTCATTGCCTCGTCTTTGCATGAGACACCGAGGTTGAGCAGAGACAGCTGTAATGGGGCAGTTTTTCTGAGCGGATTAATACGCTCACTGCCCTCCCGTAAGGATGCTGCCCAGAGGGATGCGGGAGCGTGGGGTCGCCTGGCGAGGGGCAGGGCAGGCGCAGGGCGATGCGCTGGGGACCCCGAGGCGAGAAACCGCTCCCCAACGACCAGCTAAAGAAATGCAGAGCTGTACTACTGGTACTGTAAAGCAGCATTCCTTGCTGTATTTTCTTTTTCCGGAATTTAGATCTGAGCTAAAAACTGCTTTGACTGTTTAGACTTCAGTTATATTAACAATAAATTTTTGGCTGCATTTCCCTTTCGCCCACAGCAAGATTTTCAGCAAGATTTTCTCTTGTGCTCGTCTCCACTGCCCTGAGAGCAGGAAGGGCTGGGGATGAGCCACGTGCTGGCTTGGGCCACCGAAAGAGGGGACAGCACAGGAGCGAGGAGCTTTCCTGGATTAACTTCCAGCTCATTCCTTTCTAAATACCCTTCCCTGCAGCTCAAAGCAAGAAAAAAAAGGGTGAGCAGGGAGGGAGATGGGAAAGGAGATGCAGGACAGAAAGGGGATGGGAAGATGACGCAGTGGTTGTCCTTAAGGAAGGAGGGATGGAAGAAGAGGTCTCCGAAGACCTCATCTCATCACGCTGGCCACTGGCCACCCCCCAAGCAGCCCCCACCTCCTGCAGGCTCCTGGGGCAGGAGCCAGGGCGCTCCCCACCCTTCAGCAGGCTCCTTTGTGCAGGAGAAATGGCAGCCAAGAGGCCGGAGGATTCAAACCGATGAATCCGAGGCATGTGAACTGCTCAGCCTCTAAAGAAGCGCCCTTGGCAGGAGCTCTGCTGCAGGCCAAGCACCGGGTGTCCCCGCCGTGGGCATCAGGGGACACAAGGCTGATGCCGAAGGTCAAACGCCGTAGGTTTGCTCCCCACGAAGGGATAAACACACTTGTAGCCAGCTCGCAGCAGGGAGAAACCGCTGCTTTCATGGCTCTGCTCTGGCGTTTGGACTTGGGGCATCTCTGCTGCCTGCACACGGAGGCAGATGTTGCACTGTGGTCCCAAGACCCAAAGTGATTCTCGTGCCAAGTCCCCACGCAGGGGCTGCAGCTCCTTGCTCCGGCCGGGAGGGCAGCGTGTGGGTCCTGTGGGAGAGCGATGTCCTGGTCCCATCGGACATCGGCTGGCAGCAGGGACGGCACTGGGAGAGACCCAGGCTGGAGAAACAGGGAGGTCTGGAACAACAGGGCTTGTTTTGCTTTTTGCTTCTGAAATGTGTCATCTTTTGGACAGATGAGGAAGTCTCTGCTTTAAACAGCTCTGGAAAAGCCTTTGTCCTGCCCTCAGGCCCCCCGCGCACGTTGGTCGCAGTAGGAGAGCGCTCCAGAAGGGAGCTGACTTTGCTGCTGGTCTCTCAAGCCTCTGCCAGCAATCGCAAGGGGAGTGGGCAGCACCCAGCAGTGGGGATCCCCCTGAAGCTGCAGGGTCCCACGAAACAGCCTCATCTCGAACCGTGCCCATGGGCAATGCCCCCAAAGCTGCCACCCTCCCCCAGCCCAGAGCCACCTCCCCGGTGGTGACCAGCACCTGCGCCCGACATGGCCGCGGTGGCCAAGAGCAGAGGGGTTACGGCAATAGCATCCGCCCCCAGCCCAGCACATCGCAGCCCCCAAAATGTCTCTTCCTCACCCCCAAACCCTCAAGCTGCCTCCTCGCAGGGCCACCGGTGCCTGGCCCAGCGCAGCATGCTGGGGACACGAGGTGGGCTCCCTCCCTCCCACTGCTCCAACACGTACCATCTCCCCAGCAGCCACATCCACGGCCAATCCTCTCCCCAACTTGGCTGTTTCTTCCACCCTCGATTACAGCTTAGGACAGGTGCCAACACTTAACTGCATATCCTGTCAACCAAGGGCTGTTTTGAATTTGCTCCTCGGCTTTTTTTGCTTTCTGCAAGAGGGTGAACCAACCCGCATGGAGGCTTTGGCCAACCCCCCCAAGACAGCTTCTCCCTCAAAGCAAACCATTCCGGTCGCCCACACCGATGACCGCATGAGGCTTTACTTTCCCTGCGCCACGTGGTCTCCATCACTCAGCTCTGCTAGCTCTGGTTTGGATCAGGGTTGAGATAAGATGCCCAGCCTTGAACACTGTTCCAGTGAGATGATGCCAATGTGCTAGGAGCCAGCTTTCCGCTGCGCCCACGTCCCAGGGGGGCTTCAGTGGGGTGGGCAGCTTCCCCTCCTGCCCAGCAGGGACACAGAGTCCCCCGGGTCCCCCCGCCGCTGCCTTTTGGACACCAGCTCCCACCAGGTCAGTGCCCCTGGCCACATCCTTTGGGAGCCTCTGGCCGCTTGCACAGCGTCCTTGGCTTCACACCGCAGCCGTGGCACCCTGCCCGTCCCCAGGGACAAAGTTCTGGGTGGCTCCAGGAGCTGCCCGAAGACAGAGCAACCGGCTCCAGCGCCTGCTTGGGTGGGGTGGGAAATGCAGCAGCTGGGGGAAAAGGTTGGGCTGGTAGTATTGGCGCTTATCGGGAAAATGGGGATTGCCAGGTTCAAGTCCCTGGGGACAGGAAGAATGGATTATCTTTATCAACATCCCTTACACACTCAGCCCCTGCGCTGGTGTCATCATCGCTTTTCTAGGCTAATCAAACTCTGCTCTTCTGAATTGCCCCAGAGGTCACATTGTCACAGCCCCAGCTGCTTTCGTTTCTGGCACTGCCAGTTTTTGAACATCCATTTTAACCCATGGGCTGCCCCGGGGTGAGGGGATTTGCAACACGTGCAGCCTCCAGCCAGCCCTCCCCGAGCACGGGATGCCTTTTTTTTGGGCAACACAGTTTTCGGGGTGGAGGCTGTTGGGGCTGGTTTGGCATCTGCTTTCTAGCAGCCTCCTGCTCCCACAGGAGAAGAGGCGAGTCCCTGGAAACATTTAACAGCAGAGGAAAGGGCTACGCTGGTGCATCCGTCCTCGTAGGGCGTACAGGTACCCAGGACACATCACTGCCCTCTTCCCTTTCCTCTCACCTCCCAGGTCAGCGGGCCTGACTGAGCCAGAGGAAACAGGATGAGAAAGCTGGCCGCTAGCCACAGTCAACACGGAGCAGGGCTATGCGGCAGCGGGAGGGCACCAGTCCCACCACACCTTCTGCCCTGCCCCAGCCAGGCTGGCCCCCCCCGGGGACCGCTTTGGTCTGAGCAAGCCACCCCTGTGCAAGGTGGTCCACCACTGCTCCTGCAGCGCTCCTCGTCAGCCTGACGGCACGGAGGCGGAGATGGGGGCCGCTACCTAGAAATCACAGTAAAAGCTTCCAGCGAGGAATCATCGCTTCACCTTCCCTTCCCAGCCAGAGGCCCCCCAGTCTTCAGACATCTGAGCAGACGTATTCAGGAACACTGCGAGTCTGTGCGCCTTCAGAGCAATCTTTTCCTGGCACCCGTCACTCCTCCCCTCTTATCTCCACTGCCTCTCAGAAGCACAGAAGTTTAGATATAGATAAGTACTTTAAGATAACAAGATCTTCAGAAAAAAAACCACAAAACCACCAAAACCCCCAAAACAAATGTAGAGAAGTTTCTGTGGAAAAGAAACTGCTGTTTGGGAACCCTCTGATGCTCTGCCCGCACTTGGGGAGGGAGGGATGCTCTGTGCAAGCAAGAGCCGCTTGCTGTGGCAAGGAATAAGACAGCAGTGGCTCCCTGCGTGGCTGAAGCCATCAGGAACAACGCACCCTCTTGGGCCAGACTGCTCCCCAGGACCCACGTACCCAACGCTGAAGCTCCTGTGCACAGCCCCAGAGCTTCAACATCTGGTCTGGGCACCGTGACTTTAGACGCAGCAAGGAGAGCCTGGGGAGGGACGGGAGAGGCAGCCAAGGCTGCTAGGGCACGACGCTTTCTGGAAAGGTGGATCTGAACCCTGTTTTCACCCTATCATCTACCTGCTATGGAGTCGTCACCCCATCTGCTCCTTCACCTCTCCTGGGCTGGGAGGGATCCGGCTAAAGGGTAGTAACACTGAAGGAGGCAAGGGTATCTTAAGCGAGCCTGTGGCGAGGCCCTGGAGGTACACACACAACCTTCTGGAGGTGATCCAAACCATCCACTTCAGAAATCAGTCAGGATCCCATTTTAGCCAGGCAAGGACCATGTGCTTGTTTCAACACCCCCTTCTCAAAACAGCAAGGACTTCTAGAAACGCTTTTCAAGGACAAGTGTTTTGTTAGAAGAATTGAACGTGCCTGTATCTAAACCCTCAACAATCCTTGACTTGTGCAAGGATTTAGGGTAAAAGGGGAGCAGGAAATGAGGTTTTATTTGATCCAATTGGGGAACAGCAGCATTGCTTAGAGGGGGCTGGAAATTGAGACTTGCACATTACAGGATTCCCAGCTCAGGGTGCTTGCTTGGCCCCAAACCAAGAGGCAATGTGAACGTCTACGCCCCCTAAGAAGCATTTATACGAGATGTAGTGCGCACAGACTCCTCTGACTCACTCACACCAGCTAAACGTTACTGAAATAGGGGACACAGGACAACTTCCACATCCCTCTGGCCAGACACCCTGGGGCCCTTGGACGACAAACACCTCCCCACAATCCTAGAAGCAGCACAGCTTTCCTCAGGCAAGCAGACCAACATCAAAGCAAGTGGAAACGTTTGACCCAGACCCTGGCAAGCACTGGTGTACACCGATGCCTGTGGAGGAAGCATGGAAATGCTGGAAGCTTTGCCTGAAGGTGGGAAAGGCGGAGGACCCCAGCCCCACACACACGCCACAGCCGGGGGGAAAGGGAAATGGAAGAATGAGGGTTGCTTGGTATGATTTGGGGCTTTCTTTTCTGTTTTTCTTCTCACCTTTGTAAGAGCTGGGGCTTTGCAGCTATTGTTGCTGTTTTACATAGCACTGGCCGCTCAAAGGAATACAGACCCACAATGAGAAAAACAAAACAAAGAAAACCCACAGGAAGGAAAAGAATTAGCAGGGGAAGGAAAAGTAGCAGCAGGAACAAGTACTCATGCCTGAAATAAATGCACTGCCTGCTGTTAGGGGTGCAGGTAGGAAAGGTTATGCTGCCTTCTCCTGTGGAGGAGTTGAGACTTTAGCATAAAGTCCCAGCCTTTTCACTTTATTGCTACAGGCGAGCACTGGCAGTACAGTCGTGCTCTAGCGGAACAGGAAGGCAGAGAGGCAATCATCAAATGAACCCTCAAGGGGCTGGGGTAACAGGAACCAGCCCCATGCACAGGGACAGCAGAAGGTGAGTTTCTTTGAAATCTGAGGTTTCTTAGAAGTTTAAGCTAAGGGGGGGAAAACAGGGGCAGACCTGCCTACAGACACCTGGGAAGAGCTGGTCACCAAATGGGCAGACACTTGAGGTAGTGGCCTCAGCTGGGATTAACAGCTTACACTTGGGGATTTTGAGGACGACTAGCATTGAGACCCACTGAGACCACAGGTTTGGCATCCCAGGTTTGACTCGCCCCCCCCCCGCTGTTCAAAGCCCCCGCTTTGCTCTGCCGAGGCAAACGTACGAAGGACCAAACAGGAAAACCATCCCGGTGTTGCTGCTTCCGCTGCGTCAGCTCCCGCTGGAGTTTAAGGGTTGGGTGGGACATTGCTAGAGACCAATGGCAGCACACAAGGGCTGGGCCAGAGCTGCTCTCGACCTCTCCGAGCTCAGATCTGAGCTACTTAAAGTTCAAAATTAAGAAAAACAAACAAAAAAACCCAAAACAAACAAAAAGCAAACTACCTTGAGTCTCCTGCTGCCGCTCCCCAGCAAACACTTCTGTGTAGAAAAAACCAGATCCCATCCCCTTCCCATGCAGGGGATGAGGTATAAGGCAACAGCGGTAAGGAACCCACTTCAGAACCCCTAAGAGCCCAGAGGGAAGGAGCAGAACACCATCCTACATGAACAACTGACTCATTTCTCTTGCCACCTACATCCCTGTCACGGTGCTGACTGACACAGGCACCAGAGAAATTGTTTAGCTACCACTCCTGAAGAACATGTGGGGATGACAGTCTCTGATGGGGATGCTTAGCGCAGCAGGGTCTTTGCGACAGAGACCACAGCAGCACAGGTACCTCCCTGCCAGGTTACCAGGGCCTCAGTTCACATAAAGCAGCTACAGAGCTTTTGCTGGTACTAGCAGCTGTGGTTTCCCCCTTTACAGCAGCTCACAGCTTAGATCACTGAAGGGAGCATTCCTTGTTAGTCCAATGACTTGCAGCTGTCCCAGGGTAAGGGCTGCTGAAACATAACCAGGTAGTTTTTGCCATTCCAACTCAAACATCTTTATTTCTGTACTGTTAGCTTCACCTGTCCTCACAGAGGACAGAGCGCAGGAGGTAAGTGAACCCTTCCAGGCAAGCTGTTGGTTACATTTTGGGGGCAACAAGGAGCCATTCCTCCCATTATTTTCCAAAATCCCACCCTGAAAGTCTGAGGAGTCTTTGCTGAGTTGTTGCAACTCCAAATTTAAACCCAAGCATTAACTTTTGGGATGAGAGGACTACTTGGTAGTTAAGAGTCCACAGGAGCCTTAAGAGACTCTTTTTCCCTGCTTTCCCAACCATATGTGGGGCCTAACATAGCCCGTAAAGGCTCTCCTGCCAGTCCACTCCCAACAGCACCTGTACTCCTGCCCCAGGAACAGAGACTGGAGCAATACCACACTCTGGACTCAGAGGGGAAGGGAAGGAAGGGCTGGGATTAAAAAAAATAAGCAACAACCACAACAAAAAACCCAAAACCAAACCAATGAACAACCAACAGAGGTTTGGAAGAGACTGACACAAAGGACATAAAAAGCAGGAGAGGCTATGAAAATATGTTGAGATGGTCAAGAAAAGTCACATCAAAATATATTTAAAAACCAGAAACTCCAATCTGCATGGAATTTAAAACTCCTTTCCCCACCTTTTTCCCTGCTCAAGGAGTCTCTTTGTTGTTCCAGGCCATGGAACATGATAGGCAGCACCAGTTATGTCCTGAAAAGGGTAGTATTTCCCCCAACTTGTCTGAGCACTTCCACCATTTACAAAGGAAAAATTATATATACCTCAACGATTGCCCTACCCTCCCTCTTTTCATTCTACAGTGGGCAGGAGGAAAGACTGCAAACAAATCTGACTTTTCATTTTCAGTCAAGTCCAATTTTTCCACACATCAATATCCCTGCAATCCATTGTACACCTTCTGCACCGATCCTTGTTTCAACAACTGTTTGAGACCTGCAAGAGAAAGGAAAGCATTACTGCACAGCACAAACAGGAGCAGGACTCTGCATTTGCTGTTCCCGCTGCATTGACACAGCTGGCTCATAGGACCCATGGCACCAGCCTCTCAAGGCTGAGCCCACATACTTGAATAAAGCAAAACACTGGTACTCTAAGAGCATCATTTAAAAAAAAAAATAAAAAGGGAAAAATCCCCCCAAACCCCATGGCATGACAACTTCACTCCTGCTCCTTCAGCATTCCTAGAAGAAGAAACAGGACTGATGTTAGTGATGTAGCGGTGCTTTCATGTACTCTTGGCACCACACAAGGCCAGTGGTTCCAGGGAAAAAGCCTCCTCTGCTACAAACTCAAAGCCCAGCGCCCCACCTCAAGATCTTCACAGCTCTGTAAGAGAAAGCTGACTCCCAGAGCTGATTTGCTGTTGTACTTAAGATGGCAAAATTCTTGTCAACTTCAAATACAAAACCAAACAACTTGCAGAGTATTTCCAGAGTCTAATTCATCTAGCTCATCTCCCCAGGCTCTCTCTACAGTCCAAGAGAAGTCTGCTAGCAGTACGCTCGGGAGGGCTATGTTTGAGTCCTTGCCAGCTACAGAAACCCACATGAGTAATCAGAAAGCAGAGGTTTTCACACTGGTATGTGGTGCCTGGGGACACTGCTGTCCCTGAAGGCAAGAGATGCAAACTCCTTATCTGTGGCCTTAAGTATCCTACTGAAGGCCTGAAAATCTTAAGGTTGTTTTTTCCACCACCACCCCCCCCTCAAAACCCACTGTTTCACAAAGGAATCTAGATGACTTTTCAAAAACCATCTTCCCCACCCCCAAAATGTTTTATGAATGGTCTTTCAAAGAACTGACTGCTCTGGGGTCCTGTCAGTACCAAATTCTTACCAGAGTAGGATAAGAAAAGAGTGAGTCAGTCCTTAAAACCATAATAGCTCATCTAGAAAGACTGGCAAGTCTTCACTGCTACTTAAAGGGCAAATCCACACAAAACAGAGGAAGCAGACTGGCGAGAACGGATGTGCCACACTGTTTTCCCAGAGATAATCAGAGGAGATNACACTGTTTTCCCAGAGATAATCAGAGGAGATTCCCTCTTTAAAGTCAGCCTTGTCACACAGTGCCAGGACTCACACTGCCCTGGCCATGGGGCCCCTCAGGGCACAGCAGCATCTCTGCTCTGACCAGCACCAGAAATCACTGAGCCTGAGGAAGGGCTGTCAGGACCCAAACCAGAGAGGAAAACTCCCCATGCTATGGGTAACTTTCAAATAATAATAAAAAAATT
>VZTV01049413.1:0-12608 GCA_013400875.1 Anhinga rufa
CCCTCCCCTCCCTTCTCCCTCTTTTTAATGTTCTTAAATTCTGATCTTTCTAGTCAATCTTTTCTTTTGGAAATAAATGTGTTTGGAAATAAATACGGGGTTTTTTCTCACCTAGAAAATATTTCAAGGATACGCCCAACTTCCGTAGTGGCAGCTCTCATTATAACAACTCAGTAGAAAAAACTCTTCGTTCTACAGATGGCACAATGGGTTTGGGATGTATTCAGTGCTTTGTATTTCCAAAGAAATCGGTGATGGAACAAGGGTGCCTTCACTTCAAGAGGGTTTCTAGCCTCAGACCGCTCAGTGAGAGCAGAGGCATTGCCAGGTAATATCTGGAGCTGTGGCAAGCTTAGAAAGGTTTGAGGCAGATTTGCTTTAAATCTGTTCAAACAAAGGGGTAATATTTCTCATATAAAGCATTCAGTGAAGTGAGGGATGTTAAGGTGTATGAAGAACAGCCATGCGCTAATTGTTGTGCTGTTTGATTTAAAAGCTGAGCAATTATGGTATAACACAAACATGTATTTACTGCAATCAGTGGAATTGCAAAATTCCACCCTGGATGCTAAATGTTCAGGTGTTTTATTGCCATGTGTTTCGTGTACAGCCTGCATCAGGGGTATTCAAAATGAGTTCGGTCTGAAGTTCTTCACATACATTGTGTGTCCATGGCTGATGCCAAATTCAAAGCAGCATCTAAGAATAAATGAATTCTCGTTAACCTAATGGGTTGTACCTGTGTTACAGTGGGGAAAACCGAGGCCCAGAGAATTCATTGGCTGCATTATGCCACTCAACCCACAGCAACCCCCAGGCTGATGATTTTCCGCCACTCATTCATAAGTTCTATTTATCTGATGATATATGTCACTAGTACTAATGGCAGCAATTCTGGTGCAGCCATTTCCTCCTAAAACAAGGATTACAGTGAAGCTGCTACAACAAACAATCTCTGTTGGCCAACATTAACTGGTAAATCTCCTTTAAATATTTCCAAATTCAGCATGTTCAGTTTCATCCCTCTGTTGGAAGACTCCTTCTGTTAAATACCATTTTTCCAGGCCTTGGTGGGATGGGTAAAAGAACTGGATTAGTCTGTAAAATCACCCTGGGGAGTTCACCCTGGTTCAGGGTGAAAAAAAAAATCACCCTGGTTCAGTTCTCACCTCCAGTTATTTTGTTCTAGGTAGTGTGGTCTAAGCTGCTGAGGATCAGCCCTTTGACCTCAGTCTATTTTTTTTCTTGAAGAGAATAAATGCAGTGAAATTGTCCTGCCTAAACCAAGTGATGTCTTCAAATGTAGAATTAATACATTATAAATACAATAAAAATAAACACTCTTCTTGCCAAGATGTATATTTTTTCTTCCATTCCTCTATGTTTTCTGATGTTATTTTTGTCATGGCCATTTACTAAATACATATACATTCTTCCTATTTATTTCAGTATCCAGCTTCAAGATTTCTTGTGGTTTCCCCAGAATTACACAAATAATTCATAGCTCAGCCCTCAGAGAAAAGATATAGCTGAAAGCCACCTAAGGGAAGAGATCACCCCACTAGCTCCATAAGGGCAGGTATTGATGGGCTGTCAGTGCTGGACTCACTGGAGAGGTGTGGGGATTGATGAAGAGAATAATGAGTTCTCTGAAAGGTATTTACAGCTTTTTGTTGCTGATATTTTACTACTGGTTTCACAAATGCATAAAAAATGAAAACCAGTGTATAGTCATACAGAAATGTAAGCAGCAATGTATAAATGAATGAAGCAGATATGGTTAAAAGCATCACTCTGTCCCAGTGCATGGACTTCTGAGGAGGGAAGAGACTAACTAGAGGGGAACAGCATAAAAGCTGTTGTCTCCTGAGAAGGCGTTTGGGAACTTGGGATGCAAAGGGAATATGGTCTAGTACAACAGGGAGGTGCAGTACTGTGCAACATCGAAAGCTTTTTTTGTACAGATTGGAATATTTTTACATTTGCTCCAGTTCTCGCTGCCTGATAATGGTCACTTGCCCATCAGCCCGCAATGGGAAAGCTCTTTCCACCAGTCAGTGTACATTGGCAGCGATTCTGCTTTCCGCCCTGAGAACAACCCACTCTGCTACCAGCAGAAGCTGTGAGAGTTTGGCTTTGTTTGTTTTCCTTACCCCCCTAAGAGGAGGTTGTTCCCGAAAATGCTTATAACTGATTCTCACTCCAGGTATATGTTCCTCCTGTGGGTTCTCAAGCTGTGGTCTGTGGAGTATGAATAGCACATGAAGTCATTCCTGCTGATACCCACAATGAAACATTAGAAAATCATGCAACAATTGGCATGTCAGCGGAGAAGGGCAAATGTACCGCATTACCCTTTCTTTATCAAACCGAGTCCTAGAGTTCAGCTCTGGCAATTGTGTATTTGCAGATCAATCATCACTGGGGTTTTTCCCCCTCTTATTTGTGCATATTTATTTATTCCATCCTTTTTCAATTCCATTTTGGGTCTGATCCTGCAAGCACCAGCTGGCGTGGTTGTGCAAGCAGTTCTCTAGTGTCCAAAAGTGCATGTGCTTCATGGCAAAGCAGCCACTAACTCTGGTCTCAGCTGAGCTCTCTGTTTCTCCTTGCTGCAAGGCAATGCTCTCAGATGTGTGTGTCTGTGTGTGTGGAGTGCAAGGGATGACAGTTTGCTGGCCTGGAAGGGGACCAAGCGCTCGTCCCCTGGGTAAGCTGGCTTGCACATTAAGTGGAAACTTTCATTATTTACCAACCGGTCAAAATGATTTTGCTATTGACAGAGGCTTCATTATGTCAGCCATTCCATTCTTTGAAAACATGGGCAAAACAGAGAAAGAGTGGTGGCAGGGAGGGGGAAATTCCATTTCTTCCTAAATTGAGTGGAAACATCTTCAGGAAAATTAAAGAAAAACCCGAGAGGAGGAGAAGAGCAAAAGAAATAACTGTAGCCAAAGCCACTTTACTTTTTCTTTTTCAATCTCCCTTCCAACATACTCCTGGTAAAATCATTACAAAGGCCGTTTATTTTTAAAATTGAAAGATTGGGGAGAGTCATAATGAGATATTATGTGTAAAAGTTGCACATAAATTTCCTTCTGTCATATTTTGGGCTCGCCTAACGCATCCCTTTGGCAGGCCTGAGGGAAGCTGATCGCTTTAGTATAGATTGTGTGTGCTTCAATAATATTACCCAAGGACAGAGCTACTGGGTGGCTGAGTTGGCTACATGCTGATTTAAAAATTAGCTGGGCTTTTATTGGCCACAGTAAATTGTTCTTTAAAAAAAAAAAAAAGTTTTATACCAGAACGAAGCAGCATGTTTGGAGCTCTTCTCCTCTCCTTTGTCTTTTGAGGAATGCAATTTTTTTTTTACTCACTGGAGAGTTTTTCTCTTCTTTCTCAACTCTATGGAGAGTCATGGAAGAAAGACAATGTGATTGTGGTGTGTAATATAGACAAAAAGTCTTATGTTGAGTGTTTTGTCTCTACAGTCTTTCCCTACAGGTCACCCTGCACAGATCTCAAGGGTATGGAGTTGGACAGAACAATATTGTGTTACACCCTGGTCTTGGTCTCAGGTCAGAGTGATCTGTCTTCCTTTTTTAAGAGTAAGGACACAAAACATCATAAATTTATTAGAGAAGAGTCCTAAAATACTTTTGTTATTGTATTTGTGATTAGGCACGTTTGAAATTTACTGTCATGTCTGGAGTCTGGGATCCATGTCCCTTGTCTGAGTCATGGGCTTGTCCTGAAGGCCATGGGAGTCATGTGAGATTTTTCTGCTGAATTTGGTGGGTCCTGATTAAGATTTGATTTCTTTCTTTGTATTTTGTCTTCACCGTCCCCATCGCTCTCTTTCTGAGGCTTTAGTTCTTCCAGGATCTCAGCTGAGGGATCTCCACAGCTGCCAAGAGCTGGGGCTTTTCCTTTTCCTTTCCTTTCTTGGTCTAAACCAGAAACTGGTCTTCAAGGAGGCAAAGACCATCAAAGTGCCTATGAATAAATAGTAATTCATAACAGCCTTTGCTAATATGCTTAATTTAGAGCTCTGGAGTCCAAGTCCTAGCCACATCTCTGTATTCCATTTTTCATGAAGCACTTGACCTACTTACTCACTTTTTGACCTAGCAGACTAAGAAATATAAGATGGAAAAGACATGACCAAAATGAGAGGTTTAAATAAATAGCTTTTAGTGTGGGAGAAGGCCAAATTCATTGTAACTGTAAACATGTTTTTTTTGACACGAGCCAAATCTGAGTACCCTTATACTTTGGGCAAATGTGAGCGAATCTGAGCATCGCATCTAGTCTGTGTCTCAGTCCTGTGCCAAACGAAAACTTAAACCAGAACTTGGAAAGCCAGTACTTTAGCTCAATTGGTTCGGATATTCATCCTCCGAACTGAGCCTCCCAACCATGTCCTATTGAGAGCTACAGTTAATTAAATTAAGATTTCAGTGTTCTTCACCAATATCTTCATCTCTGAGTAGCAGCCTTGGGCGAGGTTGAAAGTGAAACTTGCTTCCTTTGCTTCAAGGCAGCTCTGTCTAAATCGACTCCAGAATCAAAAGCACCATGTGCAGCTATTAAAACTCTCTCACCGCAAGCTGCTCTGCCAGCATTTCTGAATACCTGGTTCCTACAGGTAACCCGGCACGCTTTCATCTTGTGTGAATTGTAAAAGAAGGCATCAAAGTTTATTAAAGACTTTGTGTTGCTAACGTGTCATACATCATGCCATTAATTAAGAAAAATTCCTTTTTCCCCAGTTGGGTGGCTACATAATGCTGCCAGCATGTATATATTATCCGTGTCTCCCCACCCTGGCCTAACCCAAATGCTGCATGACTGATTGCACCCCAGAGAAGCTCCAGCCTCTTCAGGTAATTCGATTGCTGAGTCTCCAAAACCAAGGAATTAAAGAAACCTCTGCACTGGGCTCTGCTCCCCTTGTAATTAGTACCAGAGCAAGCGGAGTGAAGTGGGGTGCAGCGTGTACATATGTTCCCAATCACAGCCCACACAATGAAAATGTTTTCTTTCTGGGACACTCTGAAGAAACCTCACGGGGATCTGGGGCTTTTATATATATATGTGTATGTAATAATAATAATTATCCTCATTAGAAAGTCAACTCCAAAGCTCTGCGACGTGCTTTAAAAATTGGTGGGAGAGCTTGGATGATGTGCCAAAGAATCCCAGCCCACGCACGACCTCTCGCATCGCCCCGGGTGTTCGGGGCAGCTGAGCAGCGGGGCAGCGCTCGGACCGGGGCCAGCCTGTGCCTCGGGCGCTGCTGTATGCAGCACGAGGCTGACGTTCGCCTGCCTTTGGCTGGGGCTGGACAGTTAAGATGGGTACATCCTTTGTCCATCTGTTTTCCCACTGTGTGCAGCACATGGAAATTGGTTGCTTTTTTAATATTTTTCCACCCAGCTTTGATCCCACAGCAGTCACGGAGGGTTTAATTTACCCAGGGTGGATAAAGAAGCAGCATGCACTCACCTAACAGCCCCCCAAAATTCTGTGCTTCTCACCAACGTTCCTCCTCCAAGTTCCTGAGGATCAGGGACACATAATGGGATGCTGGACTGTTATTTTATAGAGGCTAACAATATTCTCCCTCAGACTGAGCCATAGGGTATAATTAGAGCTGTTCAGGAATTTTGTCATTAAAAGTCTTTTGGTTGGAAAATGCCAATTCTTTGAAACAAACTTTCTGGAGTAAAGGGGAAGGTTTCTTGTGTCCAACTCCGGAATAACCACTAGCCCTGGGTAAAGGAGAGCTGTGTTCAAGTCCCAGCACCAGTGAAAGTGCAAGTTACTTATATATAAAAAAGACAGCACTGTAAAATAGCGGTGAAGGATTCTGTGCTCACCCAGTACACAGGTAAACTGTAAAGCAAAGGTTTCAAAGAGATCCTCCCTGTCTGAGCAGGAATTCTTGATTATTTCCTGTTTCTCAGGAAGCATAACCAAGTGTAAGGGCTTGCGTGGCTCTCAAAAATGAGAGCGTTCCTTTAAAAGGTAAGATTGGTAGCCTGTGCATGGAGGGATAACCTTCAGAGGTATTCTTGCTGAAGTGACTGCACCGCTGGCGAGCGCAGGGTGGTTGTTAGGGGGAGACCTGAAGCTCTCCAGTCACAGACCTGGATGCCAAAACCATCCTGCAAGCAATTAACAGCCTGGTGCTATCACCGCATTACTAACTCAGTTAGTAATGACATAACACAAATCCCCCACACTGCTAACTAACAATAACCACTCATTCCATCATGAAGATAAAACTGCTCCATTGGAGGCGGGATGCCTGACCTAATAAGCCATTAGCCCACATCCCACAGATAATAGCTCGCAGGTGAGCATCACTTCGGTACCCAGCACTCATTGCAACTATCTAATCCTGCCTGAATACGGCACTCCCAGGAGTAACTCCAGCATGCCAGCCAGTCCTATTGCCAGAACGGCAGAGCTGCAGACATCCTATAGACATATTACTCTCTAGATTACAATATGTCCTGGGCTGGATGGGGAAGGAAGGTGCTAGGAAAGCTGTTTGGAAGGCAAGTCAGGTTTCCAACCTCTGTGCAATATAGGACATAACAAATTAACCAGAGTAGACAACCATGCAACACACTTCATTATGTTCACTGAGCTCACCTCCTGATCTGTATATGAAAAAGAGGGCTTTTTTAATAAAGAATTTTGCTGCTGCTCAAGGTCTTTGGTTTATTACATGATTGCTGCTTCAGTGAAATCTACCCAGTTCTCTGGGAAGGGCTGGCTTTGATGAATACTCAGATTCAAAGGAATTCTGGAAGAAATTACTGAAGTGGTACTTCTCAACGTTTTCATAAAGAAAGCTTTGTTTCTCATTTGAAGGTGACTTTATGATTTGAAATTTGAATAGTGGGGTTTTTCAGATAGGAATTAGTCAGATTCTGAAATAGCAATGTTCTGAATTTTTCTGTTGACCTGATATCATTATGGTATATGTCATTTATAGTTATTATTTCAAAACAAAAATATTTGAGATGATTCCTTTAAAAAAACATTCGGTTGAGAGACTTGGTTCAGAAATTTCAAGAATTCTTGAGTGTAGGAAAATCTTTTCTCTCCTCTTTCAAGTACCATTTGCTTGAATGCCATTTAATGTTGGTTTTACATTTGGCTGAGTTTCCCCTGTTTTAAAGATTTTTAGTTTGCATTAATAAAAAAAAAAAAAAAGCTTGGAAGTCCATGTGGTGGCCACTGAGGACTTGTGCTACTGGCAGACGTTGCTAGGAGCTGCAGATCCATGAAATCAAACACAGGAAATCTACTCCTAGAAACCCAGTTTCAAGGGAGGTGCAGAAACTGGAAGAGAGTAAGGAGATCCATGAGTCACTGCTGGCGGGGCCTGGGCACTTGGTGTCGAGGGGGATGGAAAATCAAGGTCGGGGTTTAGGGACACTGTAGGAGCGAAAGCAGCCACGAGGGATTAGAAGGGTGAGTGTACCAGGATAGAGAGAAGAAAGAAACAACAAGAAGGGCAGTTCTTTTATTGATTTGATTTTGTGTTGGTACTGGATATCCAAGGGGACTGGGAGGCTGGGCTACCCCACCATAAGATCAAACATACCTGCTTTAATGCTTTTTCCCCCCTAAAGTCTGGTTAGTAAGAACTGATTTAAAATAATGAAATATTTTAGCATAGACTTCTGTGTATGGGGAGCATTGCTTCTGAGCTAAAATCACGTATGAACTCTGCAAACCCTTTGGCTTCTTTTTGTCAACTTTCCCAGATAAAAATGGTTTCATGTTTAGGAATGGCCTCTTCTTTCTCTCTTTCATTTTCAGGTACTCTTTGTGATCTGTTGCCAGGTCATCTGTTCACTAGTGTGGGAGTTTCCTTATGATGTTTAAGAAGCAAAGGACAGACCTTCTGAAAAGACACCGATTACCCACACTTCAGCTTTTAGGGAAGTTTTCACACTGAGCCTGCTTTTACTCACGTAGATTTTTGCTCCAGATTTTAGTCAGAAACAGAACTTAGTAAACTTGAGTTTAGCCAGAAATGAACGTTTGAAGCAACAGACAGGTTCTGACTCTGAATCTCAGGCTGTAGCTGGTATTTGTGGCTGTGTCCACCATAGCTCAAGACCAAATTGTAATTTGTACTGGAATACCCTCTTAGTATGCACAGAGCTAGTAGGAACTTTTTGCAATAAACCCTCAATGCTTGGTTTAGTCTAATTTTTTTAAAACTTGGAAACAAAATTGTCTGAGTTGCATTTTCACAGACATAAAAAATGAGGCATTTCATACACGCAACTGTATTTTCATTAGTGTTTGTGCATTTGACCACCCTATTTTGTGAGGACTCTTGCAGGAAGGGCTGGCCAGCTCTACAGTGCACAGGCACTTTGGGAACATATTCACTGCTATTGAGCATGTGGATTAGGTGCACTTTTTGTGTGCGTAATTAAACCACTCCAAAATTTTGACGACAAAGGAATCATTATGTTCCTGAAAATGTTTATTATATAAATATTGTCCTTTCTGGTTCAGTAGTGTATTATTCCCATTCCTTTTGTACAGCCATAAAACTATCCCTGCTCTCGCTTTTCCAAACTGGTGTAACTGGCATGTGGAATGCAACAGCTGGTTGACTCTGCAATGATCCAAGAGCAGCAGAAGACAAGGAGTGCGGAGAGGGCTGCCTTCTTCTGCCAAGTGTAGAACTAAGCAGCTGATTTGTATTTTCACATGAGCAAAAATATTTTGTTAACTGCTTCTTTGCCGAGGTACAGGGTGTATAGAATGGGGTATGGTTGCTGGCCCACAGGGTTACTCGGCATCAGAAGGCTCAGTGATTCTCCTTTTGTTCCAAGTAGTGGCTGACAGCATCTAGGACAAATGCTTCCATCACAGGAGGAATGACTGTAGGACAGTATTCAAACAACTTTCTTTTCCTTATTTTATTGCATTAAGCATGCCCATATGTGTAAAAATCTCCCCTTAAAAGAATATTCTTAAGATTGCAAATGCTTAAGATCTGGGAAATGCCAATGGAGAGATACGGTTTTTGATCATCTTTAATTATATAAAATAATAGACTTATAAAAGGATGGGGTGGAAGAGACCTTAAGATGTCATCTAGTTCTCCCTGACTCAAGGCAGGATTGGCTCAATAATCTAACAGTTGTCAAACCTGTTCTTTAATGTCTCAAGTTCTCCTGATATTTTCAAAAGAAGGGTGGCTTTTGGGGATCCTAGGGAGGTTGCATTAAACCTGCCTAGAAATTAAGATCTGCATCTTATTATGAAGATGGGAAGTTGAACGAGGAAACTACTGTTAATTAAAAGAAAGGTGAGATCCCTCTGTTTAGAGTGAGAGTATCAGAAGTGATACTGAGAAGAGAGAATTTTACCCTTCAAAGGAAATACAGCCTGGAGAAACTGAGATAAGAATTACAAGAGCAGAAGCTGAACCCTGTGTAGTATATTTGTATCCAATATTACTCGTACTTTGCTGGTGCATGGATGCTGTGGCAAGATTAATTAGGAAGAAGCTAATCAAGAGTCTTAAGATGTTGTGTCTGATATGTGCTCTTGTACAAATGAAAGAGATGGTGTAGGGGAGGTGCAGTTGCAATCTCAAAAAGAAGTTCTGGAGGAAGCGGAGAAGATGCACTGCTAATATTTGTGCTCCAGGCTCCACTTAGAAAAGGAACAAAGTTCATGAGACTGTGAAGTGCCGGAAACCAGCCCATGGATAAGGTGCTGGAGAGCCAGCTTGTGTGGCCTGTGGGTGTGGTAGAAACGCTGACCTGCTGGCAACTCTCCTCCTTAGCAGCTGGAAAAGCTGGGACATGAGTCCCTGATAGGACACAGCACTGAAGCCTTGAATAGTGTGGAGCACAAGCCTGTGGTCACTGTACTCATGAAATTCAGTAGTAAATTAAATGGGTCTAATTGAGCTGTGAAACTTAGGGTGTCTGTGAGGTTGGGTGCTGACAGCAAGCTCTACAAAGACGGGAGATTGCAGTTGGGAAGGAAACATTTGCTTACAATATGATGTGAGGAAATGGGCCAGCCTTCACTCCCGTGGGCAGGCGGCAGGGAATCATGAAACACCAGGTTTCAAGCTGAGTATTTGTATTTATCTCCCAAATTTTGCATGTGCGCTCTGATGTGCAGGGCAAGACCTGCTGGATTCTAGACAAAGAAAAGGCAATTAGAGAGTGATCCAGTGCAATGCTGAATGCTTGTGCTTTGTCTTCTGTTTATTCATAACCTTCTGTTTAAAGCAATCTTTGAGTTCAACTTGCTAAACAAACCTTTCTTATTCATAAGTCTTTCTGTTTTGAAGGATGGAGGGGGAGTGAAGCAAGGTGAGACTGATGAACAGGGCAAACTGTTTTCGGGGAAACAATGACTCTTTTTATAGAGATAGCAGCTTCTTGAGGGATATGGACCCAGGAATATGTTTAGGGAAGCCAGGGGATGGACAGCATTTGCAGCCAGACTGGAATTGGTCAGTGTGGGAGCCAAATGCCAAGTCTGGGAAAAGGTGCCTTCCATCAGGCATACACCAGAAGAAAAGAAAGCAGATAGTAGGAATGACCTGAGTGGTCCAAAGCTTCACATCGGCGCTCAGTGAGTGGGCTGCAGGTAAAAGCATTGCCAAGAGCAGCAGGGACGATAAAGCCATGGGAACCCAGGCTCCTCTGCTTTGTTAAGGTTGCAAAGCACTTTGTGAATGAAGCCGTGAACTGCAGGAGGTGGAAAGTGGGTCTGCTGGGGGAGGTACTGGGATGCACTGCCTCTGCCATGGAGCCCTGGAGCTGATCACAGCTTTCCCGTGGCACCAGGCACTGTGGGCTCCTAGTTTTCTGCAGGCCTTTTCTGCAGGTTCGCTCTTGTCTGTGTTGCGGGGATGCTGGGCTCTCACTGCCTTGAGGTGTTGGAGTAGGGTCTTGAACCTAAGAACCACCAGGTAACTTCAACTCTGAAAACAACGCATCTGTTATCTCACCTCGGGCACACCAAACTCACGGTGACTTATCCTAGTCTTTGTGCCTCAGGACCTCATCTTTTCCCATCCTCATCAGACTGCTCTGAAGAAACATCTGTGTGTACTTGAGAAGCGCTTGGATGCTGTCGTGATGAGCCTATTGAAAATGAAATGAATAATTCTGTACCTGATGAAGGGTTTGAAAGGTGTGCTGTACATAGTGCACGGGGCCCTGTGTTTAGGCATGGGAAACATAGAATATGGAGTAGATGCTCCTTCAGAGAGCAGCGTCCGACCTATGTCCTGGAGAATTTGAGAGGGCTTTGGGGAAAAACAGTGTATGACCAGCTAATGAAGGCTGTGTCACACCATGTGTGTGCCAACAGCTCAGGATGCTGCTTCTCCTGATCTGCTGTGGTCAGCCAGGACCACTCCGCCGCTGCCTGCCTCCTCTCTACCAGTGACACTGAGGATTTAGAGTACAGGACCAGCATGTGTCTAGTCAAAGGGATTACCATCAGAGCAAAAGCTGAGGCAACCTTGCCTTAATCAGGAAAAAGAAATTTCAAAAGGAAATTTTACTTTCATAACATTAAGTAAAAAATCCTAGTAGAGGGCCTGCTTGCTCTCTCATATTCCTTTCTTGCTCTGTCTTAGTTGTGGAGACATAACTCCAAAAGAGCCTGATCTTACAAACATTTGAAAATCCTGGGTAATGTGATTTCCAGAAGCTGGTGTAGAGGTTTCTGTTGAAAACTGCAAGAGCTGTGTGTTCAAACACACCAGTTCTGGATCATTCAATTCTCACAGCTCCGTTATGCTGTGAGGAACAAAAATCTTTTTTTTTATATATATATATAACCCTGAGAAGTTGAAATGCTTTCTCATCTCCTGACATGCCAAAATTGCTGTCAGAAATAGTACTCAGAATGTGACAGTTTTCAGCAAAATGGTAAAGTATGTTTTTAGCTTTATGTATACTGAGAACCTGCTCTGAGGACTTCACTGCCAAATACTTAAGGTTAAGTACAATCTAAGCATCGCCAAACAAGGGGGGTCGGCATGGGTTTGGTTAAACTTAAACAATTAGCTTTGAAGCTTTGGTGAATCCAGATATTTGTTTGTTAGAACTTGGCCCTCAAATTAAATGGCAGCTCCAAGCATCCCCCACAGTAGGGAGGACTTATCACATCCAGATCAGGTCCTGACTCGAATATGGTATAGAGCGTATGGATGAGCTAGCCTTTTAGACAGAGTTTTGGATACTCAGTGCAAATGATTCTCAGTTATGTATCACTAACTTTTTTTATGACATGGCTTCAGGAAAAAGAGGGGGGAAATGATACTTGAAACTTACATTTTTCAAAACAAATTTTAGTTTTAAGAAAACCTAGATAAACTATGAGTTGATTCTCCTTCAGCCATTATTTACTAGACATTTTTAGAGATTATCTATTTATTTATTGCCCTCTGAGACTACTAGAGAGGAAGGAAAATGCAGTTAGTCCATCACTTCCCCAGATAAAGGGAGATGCAAACTCCTAATAAAGTATCGATGGCACCCCAAGGGGACAAAAAGAGATTTGCATCCCAGTGGCCCAGC
>VZTV01049418.1:0-11482 GCA_013400875.1 Anhinga rufa
CTGTAGTAACCTTTCCTCAGAAGGTCTTTATTACTATACCTTCATAATCTTTGGTCCCAATACTGTTTTATAGTATCATTCTTACTGAACCGCCTTAAAAAACAACACTCAGCAACACTTAACACATCTCCTTCCCCAAAATTAAAACAAAGAGCCATTAATAATTTTCTAGAAGATACTTTTGCACTCACATTTTTAATAGTTTGCTGTTAAGAGTATGCAGGCAATAGTTGTGTGAACCAAAAGACAAACCAATTTTCCTGACAAAACCCTTGAGACAGGATACAAAAGGATTTTGTAAAAGGACAAACAACTTACTCTGTTGTTCCCCTTTGCAGGATGCAGCAAGGAGGAAAGAGGGGAAAAAAAGAAGTATTAGATATATTTATTTTACATGCATTCAGTCTAACTCATACAGTTCTGGAAACAGCTCAAACCAAATGAGGAACTGACTCGAAGAATGTTCACCGAATCCTTTAGTTAGACAGCTTCCAGGGGAGCACAGGACATTTGCTAAGGATTTAAAATGTTCAGCGAAGTTGTAAATTCGGCCGTTTTTCA
This sequence comes from Anhinga rufa, assembly GCA_013400875.1. NCBI lineage: Eukaryota > Metazoa > Chordata > Aves > Suliformes > Anhingidae > Anhinga > Anhinga rufa. The sequence goes on from VZTV01049418.1 coordinate 562, forward strand.
AAATTTCCTCTCTACACAAACATTCTGATTCCATTTTTGCTTCCTTCAGTGTAAATCAGGAGCAGCTCCTGGGAAGCCAGTGGACACTAACACAAGGGAGAAGAAAATGAGGCCTGAAATGATCTAGGGATGGGATGGAAGCCAGAGGGATTTTCGTGCGTTGGTAATACTGAACTTCCAGTATGCAAAGCAACCCACTAAACATGTCTGCTTACCCTTGCATGGCAGCCACTCCCTACGACATGCCAATGAATGGAAAGTTTCACAATCCAATGCTTTTTAAAAAGCAAATATTTTACTTTTAGATTAGTAATAAAAATAAGGAGGAGATGGCATTAGGGGAGAGGAGAAAAGGAATGGACAGTGCTAGCAAGGTAAAGTGTGCAGAGCAAGTTACGACAAACATCTGTGCTATTATTTTTTTTTTAATTGTGAGTTTTGCCATGAGCTGGCATGAACAGTGTATATTATGTAGTCAGCCAAAATAAACCCCAGCCTACAGTTGAGAAATACAGTCTGGAAAGGTTAGTCACAAAGTTGTAGTCATTTTTTGAAAAAGGAGGTTTTTGGATGCATCAGTCCAGAAACCCAGCAGTAATGTCAGCTGGTAAATGGATATCCCGTTTCAAAGTGAATTGGCCACAGTGTGATTTATATCAAGCAAGCTGACTTGCATATGGGTTGGAAAAATAAAAACACTGATTCATTGCTATCTGGGTGGCTGTCAAAGCCCACGTCCTGACAAAAGCTAATCTCCTGGGGGAAGGAGGTGACTTGGCAAACTGCAAAAGAATTCGGGGGCTCATAGAGCAACACTGAGGGGTGATTAAAGATAGTTAACAACAGAATGAATATAGGAACGTGAGTGTGCATCCCTGTTTGCAGAGGGCCAGGAAAGGCAGGCAAAATGAAGCATGGAAATGGAGGAATGGGGTGACAATTGGCCTTTAATTTTTAATATATTAATGAGATTTATTTAGGAAAAAAGAAAAATTAAAGATCAACAACCTTGGACTTAGTTTACAGGATTAAATTAGTAATAGATACTTCATATTAGTGGCAGGAAGTACTGAGCCCCATTACCACTGTAATCACACAATTTTAAGTAACGCTACCAAAAAAAAAAAACACAACAGAAAAATGAGTATTCTTAGTTGAGAGATTTGCCCCTGGTGAGAATTCAGAACAAATCTCTCTAATTCAGTGACAAATTCCTACTTTTCCTGCCACTGCAGAAGGAACCCAGCTAGAAGCAACTGCGTTGGGTTTTATATCAGCGTCTTCATACGCGAGCAGCAGAACTGTTAATGAAAGCACATACCTTAGCTTTCAAATTCCAGGCTGTGCACACTGCTCTGGCAGTTACAGAAAGCAGGCCAGCTTCACCACTGCAATACTCCAGGTTTACAGCACTATTAATCTATTTTTCATTTCTAAGCAGCAATTTTTCTACTGCTGGTGCCAAAGCCGTGGATACTCAAAGTTACCAGCTGTGGCTTGCACATGAAAAAGAGCAAGAAGGTCAGTCTGGGAAGGGGCTAGGGTACCTCTTTGCCTTTTTAACTCTGGGATCGCAAAGCTGTGGTGAAGCACTAAGGTAAATGCAAGTTGCTGCCATTTCCTGGCAGTCTCTCTTACATAAAAACACGGACTCTAAATCTTTGAAGGAGAATAAAAGGTGGGGGGGAGGGGGAGTGTATCTAAAACTATTTTACATTGTCAGAGGAAGGTGTGAAACTGAGGAGTATGCACAGAATTTTAATGAAACACTGCTGATTTTTATTTAAGTTCCACTGGAGCTTCTAAAGTACCCTGGGCCTTGGAGCTCTTGCTTTGCAGAATTCAAAACTTTAAGAGCAGACTTGCAGTCCACATTTGGACCTCTAGTCCTGTAGGAACAAAGTACTTTGCAAGACCAGAGTAGCATCAAGCATCTTTCCTGAACAGCTTGATAGACTACTGGATGAATTTTAAGCTACAGGGGTTCGGAACAATAATATTCACTCTTTTTGTAATGTAAAGATAATTCCAGCTCAAAGGAGAACTGAATTTTTACTCCCTTCTACTTTTGTCTTTCAAGGAAGTCTCTCATCTTGTGTCTAAGACTCCTTTGACAGACAAACTTTAATCAAAAACAAGAATTCTTTACAAACAGATTTTAAATACAAAATAGTTTTAGGTGGAAGGGAGAGAAAGGAAGACAGAAGTTTAGAAATCCAACTATTCTGCCTTGTTTAAAGATATAGTAACAGATATATGAATATGATAAACATGTCACAGAATACCAGATGCAGCAACAGGCTTTTTTTGACATCATCATTAAAACCTAAAACAAAAACAAAACAAACAAACAAAAAACCCCAGTATTTTGTTTTTAGTAATTAATTATGTAGCTTCTCATAACTAATCCTTGTAAAATGAATTCTCACTGTCTTAGGTAGGAACTGATCTACTGGGACAGGCAACATACTGGAGAGTCACCAAATATTTTGTGTGTGTGTGTGTGTGTGTGTGTGTGTGTGTGTGTGTGTGTGTGTGTTTAAAAAGGTGAAGTCTCAGATATCTGGTAGGTCTCCTGCTCAATTTGTATTTGAACTATTCTTAAAAACTCATCATAACTGTTTATTCCTATAACAAATGGAGAATCCAGCAGTTCAAAGGACTCTCTGATTTATCTTCTGATGGCAGCCTTGAAACTTGGTATGAAGAGAGGAAGCTGAGAGTTATTTGCATAAATAGCAGCCAGAGAAGATGCAAACAGAATTATACTGGAAGCCGTGGAGGTATCACAAGGATAAGGGAAATACAAGGAAGAGAAAGTTGAAGAGAGAGAAGACAGCACAAGACCCTGGGCTCAAGGGACCTGGCCTTCCCATGGAAAACAAGCAGGAAGAAGAACTTATTACATTAAAATCAAAGCATCATTTCTCAGAACAGATCTTCCACTGGAAGAATCCAGCGGACCAGCAGACTTACTGAAGAAAGGGGAACCATGCATTAGAGAAACTTTCAAAAGCTCAAATGACAGGTATTTTTGCTAGTCAGCCGTCTCTCTGGATACATCTCCTCAAACCTTCACTTGATATTAAATATTAAAATAACTAAGTCCAAAAACTATGAAATTATCATTGGGCATATTCCATTTCCTGACTTTCTGTCTTTTCTTTTGAATTAAGAGAGGCTTTTTTACTGTATCCTGTTCAATTTGCTCCACAGGATGATTAGCTGAGTAAAACTGCCTTTGGAAAGGTTTAGCATGTGTTTCATACACAAAAAACATGCAGTGAATCAGTAAAATAAATATACATGATTGCCTGGAATGCTTCTGTCAGATCTGTAATACAGAGCTTGAGGGAATAAACTCTTCAAAGCACATCTTTACCTTAGAAGACATTAATAGAAACAACGAAGCTCAGGAAACCCCAAATTGCTCAATGCTTTTACTACACAGATCCAATGAATAACATTTGGGAAGATTTGGTTTGTGGGTTGCTTTTTTTTTTTTTTTAAATATTGAGGTTTGACGCACAAATTGATCTTAAAATATTTCATTATGAATATTTAAAAATTACCATAGAAGAGTACAATGAAAAGGCTACCATTTCTTGAGGTATCTGCAGACATTGTTTTTTCTGACTCAAACATAGCAGCTACTGGAAAACGAAGTGAGCTGTTTAACTTACTGAGGATTTATCAGGATAGACACCGGCTCGTAGCAGAGATGCCTTCCAGCTATCCACCTCCTCTTGGGAGTCACAGGCTAGCTCAAGGAAACGGTAATCCTTGTAAACATTCCTAGAACAAAGAGCACCACATTGTAAAACTAGCATTTTACTACTCTGTATCATGCACACAGCATTTTAAATTAAAAATCCTTTGGGATCAGAAATTACTTGGTAATTGTTTTGGACAACAGAGTTTATGGGACAGGTGCTTGTTTAATAATTACATGGAGTACTTAAAAATATCTTAGAATGCTACAGCGCAGCTCTGGAAATAATAATCATCTGAAAGCACGGTGAAACTACTTAAAAATCAATTTTCCAGCTTTTGCCAAAATGAGGCACTTTTAGGAAAAAAAGGCTCTTGCAAGGTAGAGGACAAACACATAAGACACGCCAACAAAGCTGCGTGTCTCGTGACTGATTGCTGCTGTAACCAACAAATATCAAAATAATTAATGATGCAACTTTTTCCCATGTTAAGTCCTTTCAGTGCATTACATATACTTTTTAGGTTTTAGACGTCAGTAAAACAGGAAAGAACACAATTATAATCAGATATTTTAAACAAACAAACCTCTGATGTCTGCCAATATAGTAAGAAAACTGGGACACATTTAAACAACACCTCTTGCAGGTAATTCATATAGTTATATAAATATAGGGAGTCACTTAATGGAAGAAAAGAGAAAGGAGGAAAAATACATAATATGTAGGAAGGTGGTACTTGTAAATTCTCCAATAAACAGAACAGATTTTCCCCTTACGGTTTAGCCATTAGTTTCCGAATTCAAATTCTATATACAGACCAGATCATTGTAGATTTGTCAGCCAACGGTCTTTTTAGGAAAGGCCACAAACTTAGCTGACAAAGGTGTAGGAAACCACATTTTGCTAGATTTTAACAGTTGCACAAGGATCAATCTTCCACCACAACCAGGCTGTTTTCTTTCCTTAGCAAGCTATGGAGAAGGGGGAGTGGGGGTGCAGAGGGGGGTTGGTGATTACTTCACTTGCAAAGACAGCAATGACAAGGGGTCCTTTGGTTTCACTGTGCAACTACAGAGGTCATTTCTGCCACATATTTTGAGGGGGGAAAAAATGGAATACACTATAGAACCAGGAAATAAAGCTATTAGTATCACTGCCTAGACAAATTTCTTTAGCATTCAGGGACTGGTGGGATTTCACTGTCGCACTGCCGGAACACAACTGACTTGATGTAATTCCCACTCACAGAAGCGCCTCTCCCTTACCAATAATGTTACCAGACAACCTTGCTTTTGAGGGGTAGTCTCAGGAAACAGATAAAAACAAGTAGAAAAATTATAATTGAACAGTAAGTGTTCATGCCTGAGCGTGAAGCAGCCATGAAAATAATTATTAGCCATGAAACCCCAGTATGGCAACCAGAGTATACCCACCTCTCAATAGAGGGAAATGAGGTATTTTTAGCAGGCTTATAGGTTGCATTCAAAACTGCGAAGAATAAAGGACATACTCAGATTTCCTTATGTCAATGACATAATTCTCACCAATTTCTATGGCTACATCTGAGCAGCCAGGCAGGCATGCTCAGCATCAGGCAGGCGCTCCTCCTTGCAAGCATCCGGATCGCAGATGCCACCGGAGCATGTTTCAGTGCCACTCAGGGCAGCACGCCTGTGCTTTCATCCCCAAGAAACCAGCCCTCAGGGACAAAGAGGCACTAAAGAGTCAGGTCCCTTAGTTTAGGCTATATGAACGATTGAAAGTTCTATGGATTTTTTTATTGATTAGAAATTTAAAATTAAACCTTTTTCTTCCCTGACTCCAAACATACTAATCCTGCCTTAAGGCAAATAATAGCCTGGATGACCTCCTCAAATGCCGATATCTTGAACTGATGACAAAACACTTGAATTTTATTCCATTTACATTATTGTGGAACTCCAAGTTAACATTTACTGAACAAAACAAAGAACTCAATAAAAATAAAAAGAGAAGCAAAATAAAATCACCAGAGGAAAAAAAATGCTTTAATTTATTGTTAGGAGAAACTTTTACTGAGATAAGTTTTTTGGCTAAGTTAACTAAGCAGCTATAACTTTGAAGAACTAGGAAGCTGAAATGGTAAAAGGGTACTCTCAGAAAAGATGACTAAAAATAACAATAGAGCAAATAAAGGCTGTAAAACACAGCAATAGGGAAGTTCCAAAAATACTTATCTGCAAGAGCAAAACAACATGACACCAGCTTGTGAAAACATTTTTTCAGGACTGTCACGTTATATATTAAACTTTTTGGCATTTTGTGACTTGCTACATCAAGCGTAACTGTAGGAGAAGGGATTTTAGGCAACCACTTTGAACAGATGGGAGCTGGCAATCCTGCATTCCTGTCTCCGTATTAAGACTTTTCCTAGGTCTAGGGACACGTTATGGGCAAGTGACTCAGGTCTCCAGGTCTCTGAGGCCCCTCTCCCTGTAGTATCTGAGAGCTCCACCATTTTAGTGTAGCTAATCTTTCCCCACCACCACCACCACAAATGAACACAGGTTTCAGCTTCACAGCATAAATGAGGAACTGAAGGACACACGCACTGAGCCAGAACTCAGGAAGCTTACAGAAGGGTAGGTAAATAGATACTTGCTTCCCAAATCAGCTTCCTTGCTACTAGACTTCCTTTGCCTTTCTTCCTTCCAGAAAGGATGACAGGCACAGGAACTTTTCAAAGGAAAAAAGTGCCAAAGAAACTTCTGAGGAGTGTGTCCTTTTTGTGTTACTAGTGGAATCTTACAAAAACACATTAACATGTTTTACTCATTAGGAATCCACTGGCGTCGCATGGAAAGCTCTAAAAATGTTCTTGAAAACAATTCAGATTTTCCGTTTTGTTCTCTCTTCCACTTTTTAAAATTGCTGAAGATATCAGCACAGAAACAGTTACTACTCAATCCTCACCTACTCATTCCATATGGAATAAAGTGAGGTCATATTCTTATTGTCATCTCTACAGCAGCTAAATGGGATGTTATACATCAAAGAGAATGATATAATACAGGATACCAAGATGCAAAAAGATGAACTCTCAATAGTACAAATCTTGTTGATATTCAGACATCTTTAAATCTAAGGGGCTGTAGAAAACAAACAGATACAATAAAGAGGAACATGCCTAGAAGTACAATTTGTGTGCAAAATTTCCCTTGAATATTTAACATTTTTCCAATGTGAACACACAAACAGGGAAGCTGTGTGCAAATACGTCTACCTATGCTGGTTCCTCCTATAGAGTCTCATCATTGTAATTTAATATCCTGCAAAGTACATTAAAATATAGCGGCATTACTGCAAATTAACATAACACTACTTTTTTTTCCCCAGAGTAAAAAATACAAAAGATTACCATTTGTTATCTGCAGGTTTTATTATACTCTAAATAAACAAACCAACCTCAAGAACAGCATTCCAGAAAACGCATAGTGTAACTGCTTATGGAGATGGCCAGACAATTGCACTAAGAGTGTCATTTCTGATTCCGGAATGGTTCCACACTCAGGACACATCTTTCCTAGACCCGGCCCATAACTTGAGAGGCCAGCTGCAACTCTGCTTACACAACAGCTTCTTCACTTTACTACTATCTTTGTTTCCAGCATACTGGATTCCTTTTCCCATATATTTCAGGGTCCAAAGTGAACTTTCTAATGCAGATATTGCCTTTGCATTGTGCACGAGTGTTTCGTTAACCCCTCCCATCGCAGAAGAATCCTAACATGAAAATACAGGAATAGAGTAAGGTATTTGAAAGTGTACAAGAAGAAACAGAGAAATGCCAAATAAGTCTGAAGACTGAGCCCAGCTGTGAGTTACTGAGATTCCTGTTCCACTAGTCCTGAAGCCTGGGCTGTCAACACTGCATAGGGAAGGTTTGATTACCTATAGAACAGCGGAACTATACAATTCAGGACCGACGGGTGAATAACACACAATTGAAGATTACAAAGAAAGAACTTTCTAGTTGCTTGCTACAGCAGAGGGAATACCAGCAGGTTTCCCTCTACAGCAGTTGCACATAAAAACTGCTCGCCATCTGAGAAAACTCAACTGTCAGACCTCAAGATGTACAGTATCTCTTGCAATTTCTTAATACTAAGATAAGTTTAAAGATTTACCTCCAACAAACCTGGAAAGATTTTAAGGGCAACCACTGTAGACACGTCACAAACCCAGTTAATATGCGTGCATGTATATTAGTGCATATCCACATATTAACCATAAGCATATACAGCTTTTAGACCAAGTTGGATCTGGAACATTTCAGTTGACAAAGATGCACTGTATGCACATGTGATTTCTAGAGAAAATACAAACCAAGATTAAAAGAAGATGCATTTATTCTTGCCATTATGGGAGGAGACAGAACAGCAATTACAGAGCAAGAATATTCGTGAAATTTTTAGAACTGTGCCTATAAGCCACTTTAGTCCTGCAAAGAACACAAAACCATAGTTAACTTAAGCAGTTGCACTGAAACAAGTGAAGCCACTCACAGACTGAAAGATAAAGGAATATCTTCTTTTACAGAGATTTCAAACAACTGTGCTTATCATCTCAACTGTTTGGGGTTTTTTTTTGTAAACTTCTGGTCTTTTTAATAGGATGCAAGCAGAATTAAAATGAACATTAAAAAACTGGAACCAAATGCAAATCAGCCCAATTTTATTGCATGAAAAACACAAAAGGTTCAATTCTTAGATATTTCTTATTTGATTGATAATGAAATCATACAGAATATGGGTTTTATAAATAGTGACCTAAAATGAAAAAGGGAGAAAATATCAGAATCCAGATACTCTAAATACACGTGCACTATTAGGAAAGATAATCTTGTATGAAACTCTGTTGTATGTTCTCTACTTAGTCAACCTGCAACTCCACTGTATACACGCTGCTTATTCAACCTTAGTCTAAGTCCACCATTTTAGACACCTGTAATTCCACAATGGCCGGTTTGAATATATGCACTATTTTTCATATAAGAAAACCCTATTACAAGCTCTGTAAATCCTATATTATAAAGAAACAAAAATGATCATCTGCTCTGAGTTAACAGCAATGAGTAACATTTTCTATCAAGGCATGCCATTTCAGATCAGTCCAATGTGAGGGCTAATTAAAATTAATTACACATGTGTGAAGATTTTTTTTTTTTCCTTAGTATCCAGAAAAGCCAGAGATAAACTCTGAGACAATAATGAAATAATAGCACTGAAGGATTTTACCACCTAACTCATGGAAGTGGTCTCCCATAAGTATAGGGATCTTTTCAAGTTCACATGCACAAATACACACATACAAACACAAAATTTTAAGGCCAAAATGAATAGAAGATGTGCTGATCAGTACGTAGCCAAGCCTGCACAATTAAGCATCTAAAGTTCTATATGTAATCCAGAACAGAAATGCAGCCAAAACTAACATCACATAGGCCAAAACAGGCAGTAGTAACAGTAACTGGCACTAAAATATTCCATAACTCCCTGTTGAAGAAGGTTTGATCCTTTTTGTGGTGAGGGATGGAAGCGTGTTTTGGAACCTACCTTGGGCCCACACAGATACAAAACCTGCTCACAGCTGTCAGATCCCCATCACACATGGAGGGAGCACATCTCCTGCTCCAGTCCTGTGCTTCTCTGGATGGGGCAGGGGGACCCAGGCCTTGCTGGGTCACAGTGAGCACACAAGGTGAAGCTGTCCTGCAGGCTGAGTCAAGTTTACCAGCTATGACTTGGCCCATGCTTACAACACCCGTGTCTCTGGTGGGTGTCACTAACATTTCAGATCCTACACAATCACTTAGGGAATTTTTTTTGAAGTACAGTGTAACTATCATGTTTCAGGTATGGGTTTGGCATTGCTGTTTCTTTCCCTAAGAACCCCTTTTTGCTCTGTAATACCAGTTTTACCTGCATCACCTTTCCACCATACTGTGTTTTATTAATCATACAAATAATTCTTGTCAATAATGACAAAAAGGAAATATTCCAGAAGAAATCAATTTTTTTTTTTAATGGAATGTACTTGGGGGATAAAGGCTAGGTATTCCTTGGGTTTGTATATTTTTCCTATTCTTAAATATTATACTCACCAGCATTTTAGAAGTTGTTTACAGACATTAGCAGCTTTTTTCTGGATTAAATTTGTGGAGTTTTTTTATTAAATAGATTCTCATTCTTCCATTTCTAACAGAGAAGGCTCTGAATAGCTTACAGTCTGGTTCTTCCTGGGGCTTAGTTGAGTAATTCAAAAACAGTAACTAAACATACATCTCATCTTAGGCTTTCTCCTTCAGCCTGGCTTCCATCCAACACCTCCTCTGACCCGGTCTCCTTTCACTAGTTCCCTTTATTTTGGCTCTTGCCCAATTTCCCTTATATATGGATAGCAGTTAACCTGTTGCTGTCCACAAGAAGAAATTTAGTACTTAAGGCTCTAGTACATTTGAAGTCCCAGAGAAGACTTGTGCTCCATCCCCTTCTAGAGCAACACTCAGCCAACAACATGCACCCAAAATAAATACTGTCATACCTTTCACTGAGTATACACAGCATACTTTCCTGGGTCCTACTAGACAGCAGTTTCTTGTGCAATAAGATTCCTGACAGGCAAAGTGTACACAGGAGCTGGTAGCTAAAATTTATCACCTGGCAGTTTCAATTTCCAGTCCTATTGTGTGCCCTCAAAACTTCCTTTTGTTCACTCTCCTCTTGACATTCACCTGTTTGTCAGATTAAGGATCTGCTTCTACAATGAGCCTGCCCCAGACAGTCAGCATTCATGCAGGAATGGGAGGTTCTGCCACACTGCTTCATGACTATTGAGGAGCATTTCGCTCTCAAGAACCTATTCTTGTGAAGGCAAACAGGAACATTTCTGTGCTTTGAATTTGCTCCTCACATCCCCCTAACATACAGAACCACAGAGGTGAGGAAAGCAACACCGTTACTTGGTTTCATCTGGATCCTGGCTGGGCAGGAAAATAAAAGACAGGGACACTTGGTGGGATCTTCCTCTGCAAGGAAGGAAGAATTTCGCACACTGGTTCTGCTTCTGTGGCTCCAATGAGTCTGAAGAGAAACAGAGCTTCCTGCATAAGAAAGACTACTGATAAGGGACTCTCCACCAGGTAACTCTTTCTCATTGTACAGTTGCTA
>VZTV01049424.1:0-26812 GCA_013400875.1 Anhinga rufa
CAGCTCCTACTTCCATGGAGTAAGAAAAAGCAACCCACAGTGGTAGCTGTGGCTTCAGTTGGTTTTGGCATTCAAGACCAAGTACAGAAGTTTAAATGCAGGAAGCAAAGCATACACGATATGGATGTATACTATAATACCTACTAATTTGACCCCAGTACTTGAAAAAATGGAAATGCACTTGAAGTACAGAAGTATACTCTTGTTACTAGCCAAACCTGGAGCAAATGTGTTCTACTTCTCTTACCCACCCAAAGTGACTGTTTTCCATTTCTTAATTGCTTCTTAAAAATGTAGCTAAACTAAAATACTGGGGAATAAAATTGTCGTTTTCAGTCACAGAAGCAGGAATGTACATTTAAAAACAGTTGTTTAGTCAAAAACATGTTTTACCTGAAAACACAGGATTTTTAAAACCTAATCTGCTAAAAGTTAATCATTGCCGTGTCTTCAACTTCTGATTCAATTTACCATGACTTACATCTCACTTCTACTTATGAATATAAATAAGTGGTATGAACAGAATTAGCATGTTAATTTTGGTTTTAGACAGTGAGATGAGATAAAGTAATCTTATCAAATACATAATGGCAAATACATAACATGCCATATCCTAACATGACCAGATATGAGACGTGTAGAATTTATTAGCTCATCCTTCTCTGTTGCTGGAGGTGAGTCCCAGACTGCTGTAGCATGTCCATGTAAGATCTGATTTTGTTGCTAGAAAAGACGGAATAAATTGCTTTTAGAAAAATTTTGCAAAATTAATTTAAAGACCCTGTTGGCAGCTCCAGTCTTCAGATCTGCGAGCTTGTGCAAATGTTTTCTTCCTGAAGTACAGCCCCTGAACCAAATTTCTGCATACGCTTTATAGGCTTGCTTTTCTTGGTCATCTCAGAAATATCACTAATCATAAACAATAAGGTTGAAAATCATTATTTTACTTCATCCATAATGTTTTTTGTAACTTCTAGCTTGATGTCTTTTCTACTATATGCCTTCATAAAAACTCTGGATTTGTCATATTAGCATTGGGAAGTTGATTTCAGTCTGGGAGTTAACCAGCCTAGCTCTGAAGGCATAAACATGCTTCAGTGGGAGTGCCTATAAATGTGTTTCTGTAAACTGGCTTTAATCCTGTCATATGACAATCACAAGGATTATCATTCCGGAGGCATAACTCATCATGCAGTATGCCTGGCAGCTGTCAGGATCACAGCCTTCAGGCACATGTATTGGATAACTAATAATTAGACACAATTAGGCATTTTCTATCTGAATATTTTTTTTAATGGAAAAGACAGGGTGGGTTTTTTTTCCAGAAAATCAGGTAAAGTGTCTTCAGGTAACTTTAGATTTGTCATGAGGCAGAAGTGACTGCTGCTAGCCAAGAAAGCTGGCAGGAGGGCAGGGAAATAATGACTTCTAGGTACTTTCTTCTACTTTGCTTCTGCTCAGAGTGAAACTGGCATCAGGTTTCAGGTGAAATAGTCCTAGAAAGCTCAATCTGAGACTCTCCAAATCAAAATCTTATGTTATAAAAAAGTGCTTTTCAAAAGCCACATTTCAAAATGAAACTTTGTGCTCACTTTCAAAAAGAAAGCTACTTTTAAGTCAATAAAATTTAAAGCATATTCAATTCAAAGTATATTATGACAAGAAGTCTACCCATTTTCCTATTGGTGGTTAGTCAGACTGGTCAGATTGCTATGTTTTAGTAACTATTTTAAGCACTGAAACCTGAAGTTTTATGAGTCTAGTTCTACCCACTCCTGTCAGTTTCAAAAGACTGCAGTATCTTCATATGAAAAATGTTTCACAGGAATAATGTGTATATTGCATTGTGCTTGTCAAACTGAATCATTTAGCAATTGTTCCCTAAATGTGACAAAATTATGTCCCAAAAATGTGTACATTTTAGCACAGTCCTAAACAATTTCTCTCTGACGATTTGAGACACTTCATTTCATGTACTTGTGTGTTGATCTACAAATACTGGTTTTACCAACAGTTGTCTCATTCTCTGTTTTGTTCTACTGAGGTTTGAGTCTACACTGAATACAGTTTTGTTGCTGAAATAGACGGGGGTTTTTATCTTTTCTTTTCCTCCTCAGGAATTGCTTTATGTCTGCTTTTAAATTAACTATGTAGGATATATTGCTGCAGCTTAGCTTCTGTGGACTTTTAAAAAGATGTATATTCTTTAAGCTTTTAATGAATTCTTCCAAAGCATACTTAAAAAAGAACTTGACACAATAAAATGACTGCATTTAAATAACTATAATACTTGGACAGTAAAAACAAATCTTCTTTAATTTTCCAAGATGTCTCTTAAAATCAGCTTTGTTAACATGTCAAGTTATGCCACTAGGACCCAATTGCCAGCACTCATATTGGCCAATTTTACTTATTTAGGTACACACATACATTCCGAATCTCTGAAATGCTCTGTTGAGAAACCCCATCGTACCTGGCAATTGAAGGATCAAAGGCAAAAGAACCCAAGTCCATGTAGTATCGTGCTGTGTCTCTCAAAGCTGTCCATGATTCACTAACCTGATGCAGATCAAAACAGAAAAGAATATTCTGAGCTTTGATACTGAATAAATATTACAGTGTGTGACTATGAAGCAACCTTGCCCGCGTTGCTAAATCAGACGGATTTCCTCCCTTGCCCCAAAGGGTCACTGTTACTTGTTAATCCCAGACCTCTACTTTCTTTTTTCAGTAAATGCTGCAAGATGATGGAATAAAATACCTGTTCAGCCACAGCGTATCCCCACGTATTCTGGTTGCTGCTTGGGTCCCAGTAGTTCTGAGAAAACGGTATCTGTCGTTTAAGTCGTATAAATTGATTGGCTGATTCTTCTCTCAGAAAAGGTGCTCCAAGGACACCCGAAATGGAAGCTGAGAAATATTTGTAATAGCAGAAAAATATTTTAGGATGTGCACTTCAAAAAACATATTTATACCCAAGGAGCCTGTAGTTTATTTAACAGAAGTCAAAGATGGTCCTACCTTAGATCTTCAGAAAGACTTTATTTTTTTTAAGCCTGAAGTTAGTAAAACAGCTGCTATAAATCATTATTTTGCTGTTGAATCCAAAGTAAATAAAGTTGCAATCAAATTATGGCACGAATTTATATTTAATACAAGATTTTGTGACTGAAAAAAAAACTGAGACTGGAATTGCACTACACTCAGATATGCTAAGCCTAAAGTTTTTTTTTAAAAAAAACTAAACCTACCCATGAATTTAATTACACTTCCTAAACCTTCTGGTTTAGATGTAGTATTTATTCTCATTAACAGAAGCATAGAAATGGCATGCATGGAAATTACTTTATGAGCAAAAGATACTGCACTTCTAATCGTGTTATCACATTGCTTTAGACAGCTTTTGAGGTCATGCAGATGCAGAAGTACTTCTTGCAGATCTTGAAATAACCATTCTGCCCAAGAAAAAGGGCTCAATTCCTCATTAACTTCATATGAAAGGCCCTGGTACAGCAAAAGTCTTTTCAGGCTCCAGTGTTTGAGATGTAAGTTCATTTGGGACTAAACTGGTCTGAAGCAGCATGTCCAAATAGTACAATTTTTAATGAACCACTGATTAAGTTGAAACTCGGTTACGTCATCCAAGCTGAGGCCAGTGTCTGTAAACAGCTGTGCTCCAATATAGTGAAGTGGGTTTAAATAGACACCTGAGGGTGACCTGCACATATCTGGTACAGATGGGCCAAGAATTTGAACGCTTGTTTATTGTGTGTTACAATGGGAGCTCAGCAGGGCAAGCTATCGCCTCACTGATAGCTCTCCTATGCTCCTATTCTTGAATTTCTAGGGGGAAAATCTAAGTGAGAATGTCAAATGTTTGCTTTCATGCACAATGCTCAGCTGAATTGAGTTCTTTTGCTATTATTGCTAGCTTTGCTGATCATCTGCAATATGGTCTCTCTTCAGTTTTTTAAATAGAAAAAAACATACACTGAATGTGTATAGGTAGCAGATATGTGAGCTAGAGTATTTGCTGCTCCTTTTCACTTTGTTTCTTTTCAAAGCCAAAAACTGCTTGAAAAGAAGGTGAAAGAATGCTTGATTATATAGTAACAAACAAAAAATAGAAGTGAAAATTGTTGTCATCTTCGCTCTTAACAAAAACATGAAATAGTGCTTTAGAAAATTTATTTAGCAAGCAATGACAGTCCCAGTAGTTCCTTCCTGCTTCAGTTTCTTCAGGTTTCAATTACTATAATCAGAAACTGGAGGCAGAAATTTTGGGGTAGGGCGTTTTCAAGGAATATCATCTTTAAAAACATTAACAACTCTACGGAAAAACCTAAGTTCAGACATTTGGTGAGAAGACTCTTGTTGCGTGAACTGCTCTCTCCCTTAGGGAAGTGAGGAACAGCTATTTCTGTACTTCAGAAAACACGTTAGATTTTAGCCTGGGGAAGAAAAAAACATATTTCTTGCATTTGTCTATTAAGCTGTAACACTTCTGTTCCAGAGCTGCACAAGATAAAACTAAGCTTGTGCCAAATTTTGTTATTTCTCTGGCAATTTACTATTATCCAGTAGAAAATCTATAAGCTGTTTACTTCTCTTTAGTGAATTTGGGGGTTTTTTTGGTATTAAATATTTTGTAAGCTTATGATTATGTTTCTGGACTGAGATAACTGAACTGGGATCAGAAGTTGGCTCAGTAAAAGGCTTTGCTTTTGTTTAAATGTATATACAGTTGGTAAGGGCCATTAAACATTAGATTTTATCACTAATATGTGCTCTGGCCTTCCAGCTTCAGAGTAAGCTAGAAAAAAAAATCATTAAGCAGCTCTGCTTTTTGAGTTTCTTTTCCCTGCTGCCAGCATCTTTAAAAAATGAGCTGTTTGTTCTGCTGGTGGGATGATAAGGTGTTGTCTTGGCTACTGTGGTGCAGAGTACTGTGTCTTATGGGATTAACTTTAAGTTTTTAATATACAGTCTGGTCTGGCTGCACCTGTATCCAATGAGAAATGTCATCCCGAACCCTACTGAATATTCACTTTGATTAAAGTATACTTGCCTGCTCTGAGGGGAGGCAGGGGTGTCAGCTCTGCTCTTGGCTTCATCTGTCACTGTTGACACCCAATTCTTGTTCTTTTCTACCTCAAATCCTTCCACCTCTCACCTTTAGCACCTGGGAGCCACCTCTGCAGAGCTTATCCCTGGCTTCTGGGACATGCCAAAGATGTATAAGTACCAGAAGAAAATCAAGTAAGTGTCTTTATATTCAAATGAATCCTTCAGGCTTAACTCATTCTGCCTTCATCTTACTGTAAAGATCACTATATGTCTCTGAACGGGGCAAACTTCATTCACTTCCAGAAGAACTTTAGTGCGACCATTTCTAGTGAAAACAGAAATCGCCCTGTTGGTCTTTCACTGGGACTACACAGACAAGCAGGGTTGCATGATAGCTTGTGCTTTGGCAGAGCTCAGAGAAAGCAAAGTCTTAAAGCTCTAACATAGACCTGGGGGCATCAGACCAGAGGTCTCCATCTGAGTAGCCCCTCTAAATACAGTGTATAGTCTTCAGCAAATAACCTACATCTTGCCTCCGTTTAAGATTCTCAGACTGGGTGTAATTTTTCCCCACCTTTTGAACAGCTTAGTAAAAGATTTGTGGAAGTGTTTGTTGCTTGGGTAGGTGCTTTATAAACACAGACTATTCCTGAAAGACTGCAGCTCTCCATCTTGCAGAAGACTAGCAGTGAAACCAGGAGAATGGAGTTTCAGAGCACTTGGGCACGAGACTAGAGGGACTTAGGAGCAGGTGAGTAATGTTAATGAAATAGCTCACAGTGCATAAAATTGAGCTGAAAAAAGACAAAGAATTTCAAATTGTAGTGAAACAAAGTTAACTCACTGCGAAGAGCAGTCAGACATATTGGATGTTGATGTTTTTATTCAATACTGGTTTTCCTCTTTTCTCTTAGATACATATGTTATTTGGAAAGCACATTTAGGGATTAATGGCCCAAAGGGAAAACAGGAGGAATGTGTGTGGGGAGTGAACTATTGCAGCGGCTGTATCAGCTGTTACCAGTTAAGAGTTTTTCCTTTCATCATCTCTTGAAGATTCAGTCAGTATTCTCATACAAAAAGCAAATTATAGAAAAAATTGGCTGGTTTTAGCAAGCAGATGTTTAGCTCATGTAATTATTACTTTCAGCAGGTAGCTTTGTCTATCTTGTACACCTAAACAGATTGTCCAGAGGGAAAACTATTAGTAATCATTACTGCTATGGTGCCTTCTGAGCATCTAATTATGGATCAGTGTGAACTAGTATAAGACTAAATTTGAGAGAGGGGAGATGGTGGTAGAACCTTGTCATCTTGGTCAAAATAGCAAATGTGCACTTAATTCAGCATTGACTATAAAAAATACACCAAAAAACCCACAAAAAAAACCAAACCAAACAAAAAAAAACCCCACCACCCTGATTATGAAAAAGGCATATCAAATAGCTTGGACTGTCAAGGTAATAATAAAAAAGTATTACAGTATAGCAAGCAAACTGTGCTTAAAACATAAAATCAACCTACATAGATCTTAAATTATTGTTCATTAAAATCTCTTCATACTAGTCTCAAATGGAACCTTAACTTTACTGTGCAAGGATAGATTTCTAGAAAGCAAGATATTTAGCTGGGTCAACTGCAAAATCTTCCCAGGAAGACACGTTTTTCTATCAGCTGAATGTGCATTTATCCACTTCATCACACAGTCAAAAAGGTGAGTATGGGATTAAATTTTGACACTTTTGCCTGTTTAGGCACCCATTTCGTTGATATGCTCTTTCTTTTTTAAAAACTAAGCAGTACGTTTGCTTAGCAGTCTTTGGGGAGAGCAGGCAAGCCACCATTTGCCTGTCTAATGGTAGAGTTAAGTCATAAGAAGAAAAACCTTTAAATTTGCTTTAGTATAGGATATGCTTCTGACCCCCCCACTCCCAGAGCCATTTTTAGCTAGATCAGCAGTGTAAGTGGTGAGGATCAGTCTCAAGGCTTGGGACCAAAATTTATCCCTGGTGTGCATCTACCACAGGGAAAAGTGGTTTCTGTCTGATTTGCTGTGATATTTACAAAAAAAAAAAAAAAAAAAAATTACTTGCAAGGGCAAGGTCCTGCCCCTGGGGAGGAACAACCCCAGGCACCAGTGCAGGCTGGGGGCTGACCTGCTGGGAAGCGGCTCTGCTGAGAAGGCCCTGGGAGTGTTGGTGGGCAGCCAGTGCCCCTGAGCCAGCGCTGTGCCCTCGGGGCCAAGAAGGGCAGCGGTGTCCTGGGCTGCATGGACAGGAGTGTGGGCAGCAGGGCGAGGGAGGCCATCCTGCCCCTCTGCTCTGCCCTGGGGAGGCCGCAGCTGGAGTGCTGTGTCCAGTGCTGGGCCCCCCAGTTCAAGAAGGACAGGGAGCTGCTGGAGCAAGGCCAGCGCAGAGCCACAAGGATGATCAGGGGACTGCAGCATCTCCCTGATGAGGAAAGGCTGAGAGACCTGGGTGTGTTCAGCCTGGAGAAGAGAAGGCTGAGGGGGGATCTTATCAATGCTTAAAAATATCTGAAGGGTGGGTGTCAGGAGGGTGGGACTGGGCTCTTCTCAGTGGTGCCCGATGACAGGACAAGGGACAACGGGCACAAGCTGGAACACAAGAAGTTCTACTTAAATATGAGGAAAAACTCCTTTGCTGTGCGGGTGCCAGAGCAGCGGCCCAGGCTGCCCAGAGAGGCTGTGGAGTCTCCTTCCCTGGAGACATTCACACCCCGCCTGGACGCGGTCCTGTGCCCCTGCTCTGGGTGTGCTGCTCACGCAGGGGGGCTGGACAAGGTGATCTCTGGAGGTCCCTTCCAACCCCTACCGTTCTGTGATTCCGTGAACACTTCAGTCATTGTCTGTGCACATTGTCATATAAGCTGGAGCTATTTGTTTCTCTCTTTAGTTTCTGAAGGCTATTGCAAGTTTCTGACAACCTGAAAACCTATTGCTGAAGTTACTTATATCAATGGAATTTAAATGTCAAAAGTTGGCAATTGCTCTGGCTCCTTTAGTCTAATAACTCTTCTTATTATCAGCTTTGGTGATCGTCTGGTCAAAATGTCAGCTCAGAGGGGTAAGGCTGCCAGTCTTATCAGTACTTTAGGAAAGAGCTTGGACAGAGGCTAAACTTGGACAGCTAAACTTCAGCCTTGGACACTAACCTTGCTGAGGTGGCGGGTGCTGACGTGTTGGGAACTTTGAAAAAGTAAATCAAATGCTGTAGCGGAGGTGTGTTTCTTAAGGTTAGAAATGAGCCAGGATGGACCCTCCCATCCTTAAGCTCTTTAACTTTGTAAATCCAGAAAAAATTTACAAAGCCAGACACCAGGACTTGGTCTGAGGATTCAGAATACCACAGCACAACAGTGCAAGCGCTGAAAGAAAATTGTGGGAGCAGCTGGTTTTCTCATCACTAAAGTATTTACCTAGGTTATGTGGCATTCCATGGAAATCAAGATGTGGTTATCTGTCAGTACTTTGGATTATGGCAGGGATAGGCTTTTGGATTCTGTGGGCCACATGTCACCTTTTCTCAGCTGAAAAGTATGATTACATTAAAGTCAAACACCTCCATATTGATTTTTCAAATGGTGAAAAAGAAATGTGCGTATGCACATTGGCTGTGTATCCCAAAGTGTTTGGATGATAACAGGCCTTAAAATCAAGTTAAATTGGTTAGATTTGCTAATACCTGTCAACAGCAAAATTTGAAGTCACTGATTATTAAAGACTGTTAAAGATTGTTAAAGTACAGTAGTCTCTGTTCTTTGACAATTCTTAATTTTACAGCACAAGACACAGGAGCTCTCTGGCTCAAGAGATGAGAGTTCAGTCATTAACAGTTCTTAGAGGTACAGCATCAGCTTCTTTCCCTCATCAGCAAAGGCAGACAAGTTACAGACACTTAATGCAGAATTAGCTATTGAACATATTGCCGGTGTGATGCCAGGGGTCAGGAAAGTTGTCAGGTATGGGTAAATAGCAAGGCAATTTGGCAAAAAATCCTAGATAATCCTAGGGAAGGAACTACTTTTCCTGCAGCAAAGTATTAAAAAAGCCATTTCCTTCCTAATTCCTCCTCATTTCCTTCCTAAATCCATATGTGGCCATCAGTTTAACCTTGAGTGAATAGGCAAGACACCCCAGTCAGACATCTGAGAGACTTCAGTAATGATCCCAGTGGCAGGACACCACATTTGCACCCTATCCCTTGCTGCTGCACTCTGGAGAGGCTAAAGGAAAGGTCCAGAAAACATCCCAGAAAGCTTATTCCCAGAGATGTGAAGATGGTTTATTATGGGGAGTGATTTATAGCAGCTGAGTTGAGGATGTGATGAAGAGTCAGGTCCTTGTTAGTGAGACTTACAGCCTCTGTTTTAATTCACCATCACCTTGATCATTGCTGAACAGTTTTACAATTGATTAAATTAATTAATTAGTTGCATTAATTAATTAAAAACTGAACTGTTTGTGATCAATTAAACTTTTAAGAGCTCATTAAAAATCAGTAATAAATAGTTCTTCCTGCCCTTTGAAGAAAGGAACTTGGGAAAGAGGGCAAAGAGGCTGTTAGGAAAAGACAGAGACATAAGGGGATGAAAGCAAAATAAGTCTTCCAAAAGGAGGGGCAGCAGGCTGCTGTGCTCCCAGCTTGGCTTCAGGTGACACTGCTTGTGTCATGATGGCCTTCAGTGGAAAGCAGGTGAGGTTCAGGAAGACAGACAAGTACCCAGGAATAGTCCAAGCTCAGGTGCACAGCAGATCAGGTAGTGCAAATAAGGGGAAAGTAAGGTTTCTAGGTGAGCTCTAACTTGCAGAAGAGAGAAAGGCCCTATCTATCTCCTTCTCTCCCTGCAGAGCCTCACTGCAGCTAAAGTTTATGGTCATGTAACAAGGAAGATAATTTGGCCCATAAGAGTGAGTACACCTGACTATGGTCCCAATTCACAAACCACCTTTATTTATTAATTCATGATTAAGCATTGGCTAATTCTGTCTTCCTCATTTTGCATTAGCTCTTCACATCATGTGTTTACTGCATGTGTGTTGGAGCACTCAGATCTAAGAAATGTTTTGAATGCACACAAGTGGATGGAGCATCTTTCCATGATGCAGGCAGTCACCTGAGAAGTCAACAGTCACTACATGCTTTGTTCTAATTTACTGAGGAATAAATTAATCTCACAGCGTGTGCACCACTGATCATTGAGTGTACCAGTTTGTACTCCTTTGGGAAGAGCATTCTTTCATCCTGCTGATGCTGCAGACCTGCCCCATCCATTTTCACTCTGGTCCAAGTTTTACAGGGTGAGTCTTGATTTTACATGCCCTGGTTTCAGGATGCTGTGAAGATTCAATGATCAGACAGCTTGAGAGCTTTAAAAATCAGTCTCCTTAAGCATTTCAAATCTGACATCCAGAAATCACTTGTGAAATAGATCATTTAAGTCCTGATAAATGCAAGTGAAATTGTTTCTTACAAACAATAAATGTTGAGATCCGAATAATGTTTAGGAAGATTCCAGAAAGATAGCATTAAGCTCTTTCTACAGTTTTAACAGTTCAGGAAATAAGCCTGTAATAACCTCTTCTGGTCAGGAATGCATCCTTGCTCCTCATACCTGAGGGGCTGAGCAGGAAGAGGTTTAAAAGTAGTCACAAGGAACAGAATCAAGACCGTATTTCACAGAATTTGCTATGCAGTCTTGTGCTCGCCCACTCTCCCATATGTCCCTGCTGCACTTATTTCCAGTTAATTCTCTTCCATCAGTGCTGCTCCGGTGGTAACATGGGGTTTTTTTGCCAGCTCACTATTTAACAAGCCAGAAGGGAATGACATGAGACAGAGTGCCAGGCACTTACCTGTAAACAGCAGAGCAGACACCAAAATTTGAAACATTTTCAGAGCCATGGCAAATTATCCAGAAAGTGTTTCCTTTCTAAAGCGGTGGCAATCATAAGGTTTTATACTTTATTATCTTAAGGTTTATAAATCATTTACCAGATACCTGTAAATCGTTCGTGCAGGCAGAGGGCAGGGTACAGTGCTTAGTTCAGATTTGTCCTATATACCTTTGTTTGTACACTTTGGACTTTGCAAGCTGAGGTTCTAATGAGCCATAATGGCTCATTATTGTGTGGATACATTAACTTCTCCATAAGCTTTATAACGCAAAATAGCACATTGGGCTTGTTCTGAGTGTGCTGAACAGGCAAATGTCTGCGAGTCAGTCTTCTGCATGATCGTTTTCCCCTCATTGTGGTAATGGGCATGAACAGTTTATAGTCTGATGCGAATATGAATGGTGGGAAACAGTGTTTGAATCCACCTGCTCTGAGACCAGTGCCTAAATATACAGTATATTTTAGCTCTATAATGCTTGGGTTGCAGAAAATATCCCTATGATAAAACTGACCAAGATAGCACTAAGGCACGGAAGGAGGGAGGGAGTTGGGTTCCTGCCCTGAACCAGGCATGGGTGACAGGGTCTTTCATTGCCTTCTGCTGGTGTCAGGACTCTGTAGTGTGGGACACCGTGTCACCTTTCCCACCTTTTCAGTTAGATGTTGCCTTTTTATATACAACATACTGTCAGTAACAGTTGTCTTACTGCAGACCAGTTTATCTTCATAAGCTCGCCTACTCTGATGGCAGTGGACCACAGAAAAGCTGAGCTTTATCACACATTGAGGTGAGTTGATCTGCAGTTCAGCAGCACAGGCTTGCGTGTACTCAAAGGTCTTTACGTCAGCGAATTAGACCTTGCTGACGTTACAGGTCAGGGACCAGACTCCATGCTGATGGGCAGTTGTACTTCACTCTTACATTCACAGTGAGAACCATCCAGTCTAGACAGTGGATGGCACAAAGGTTGTTGGGAAGTAAAAGAGCATTTAGTTCTGTAATTACAAAGCCTTATAGTTTTTGTCATTACACATTAGTGGGCAGGAGGGGAGACTACTGAACAGCAGGTCTAACAGTGGAATCCTTAACCTTGCAGTAGGTTGCTTAACAACTTTAGTATTATTTTAACATTGTTCTAAAAAAAAAAAAAATCAACCCCACCTAGCAAATTATGCATGGAGGCAGGTGGTCTGCACTCTGGTGCCATGTTAACAACAAATATTAATTATACAAACTTATGATCAATTTTCCCCATCTCTGAGCTACTAAATTAGATGTTAGATGTCAGTATTTTTGTGCACTAGCATAAAACGTGTAAGGACTGGGGCATTTACCAATGGGTGACACAGATGGCTGTGACAGACAAGCTCTCAGGAACTGAAGATCCCCCAGAAATAAGTTCCAGAAAAGCATGCAAGTTGTCCTTTTATCTCACAAACTTTTCTGGGCCACCTTCTCCAGCCTCTTCCACACTTTCCTCTTACATGGACCTGCCTTTCTACTGCAGTTTCCCTCTCACAGGTTTTTCCTCCCAGTTCCTAGTATAATGTATGGAAGTATATGTTGGCATGTCATTTTTTATTTATTGCTGTTATCTCTTCTTTAATGTGCAGTCTGTTTGTAGAGAAAAGTGCTAGTGATATGGCCTAGGCCAAAAGAGATGATAGCATCCAGTAAGACTTCACTGCTACCTGGGAGCAGATCACAGGGAGTCAAGCAGGACTGGCAACACAGACCCAAGACACCTATTCCTCCTATCTCATCTTAGGAAACAAGAGAATGAGATAAGAGAGTTTTTCTTAGGAACAGGAATTGAAAAAAATCTAAAACAGTTAGACAGAGGCCACAGATCCGAACTGACCATGAGTATCCTAAGACCAGGCTGCCAGAACCTAAAAATTCATCTTTGTTCCTGCAATTTCCAAATAAAACCTGTCATGTGCTGGAGAATATGACTTATCTATATCCTTTACTGTTGAAGCCTTGACTTTGTCATAGGGAAAGTCCTCACTGAGAGGCATAAAAAGTCTTCTAGTGGGGCCACAAAACACAGTGGGGAACTTGCAGTGCCTGGACCTAGACTCTGAGTTCAGAAGAACCCAAGACTTACTCTGCTATAGAGTGAGACAGTGGTCAGCCAACTTAGGTGATGATACAAGATCTGGGAAGCAGCTAAACTGCAGACAGCACGTCCCTTTGGATGTATAGATCCATGACACCTGAACACTCATCCTGCTTTTCTTTGTTTCATCCCCTATCCTGCCACCCTCGCTTCCTTGTCTGATTTTGGTCTTGCTCCTGGCCCCTGCTCTCTCTTGTCTAGCCTGCCCAACTCTGCTTTCTTCCCCCAAGATTTGTCTTCCCTCTTGTTGCATGCTCTGCAATTTCACATAAAATTATGCTATGCCCATAAAACCCAACTTCTTTAGATAGAAGAATTTATAAGTCTCTCATAAGGAGAGTGGCTTCCCAGTGCGATTTCCCTTTCCTCCCCTCATATGTGTCCTGCTTCCCATATCCACATGGGTGTACAGCTGTCAGGTTCACCCCCGGCCTGCCTCCTACCCCAGTCCTGCTATTGCCCAGTCTCACCTCTGCTCAGAATAGCCAGTGTTCTTCCTGAAGCCCTGTGAAGTATATTTAGCCTGGGGGTTGCATATGCCCAGCTGGCTCACATACAAAAACTTTTAGGACACAGATGTGTTCTTAGCTGTTCTTTGAGGGCATTATATAGGCAATCTGGATATCACTAAAAACCCATGAAAAGCATGAATATGTTCATTCAATGTAGAATTTTAGCTGTTAATCACTAACAGATATGCAGGCTGCAATTTTTTGGAAGATTTATAACTTGGCCCAATGGCTCAAATTTTCATATGGAAGAATGAATCATCATATCATTTTCATATGATGCCCTCCCTCTCCTGTCATATTTCTCTTCCCTACTTTAAAGCACGGAAAGCTTATTCAAAGGAGTTGTCATCAGAATACTCAGTGCAAGTTAAACCTCCCCCCGCACATCCTTGTCTCATTTGCAGAAATAGCTGAGATATTGGCTGAAATGCTTCAAAAAAATTTCAGCCTGAGGCAGACACCTGACATATTTAAAAAAAAATCAGACCAAATGATAAAAGTTTAACTGAGTTACAGGCAAGTGAAAGTAGGATTATATGAAGGGACATTTCAGGCAATCTTCAATGGTACCAGCCTTATCAATAAGGTGTAAAGTAGGCTTCAAACAGCAGAACTCTAAGTTAGGGAAAGATCAGAACATTCTTTCTTCTGCATTTCATAATCTTAGACAGTAAATCACCATTTCAGGGGAAAGATCTATTTTCTTCCCCTACTAGCATCAATTTATTATTTTTTCTTTCAGGAAAAAGAGTGAAAGCCCAAAACTGTAGCTGATTGTAGTTGAAACAGCTTTAGGAAGAAAAGAGGTTGGGCTCATCTTAAAAACATCCTGGGGAAGATGATGACCACTGGCTATACAGTGAGGACTCTGTCTCCTTGAATAATTTTTCAACGTATTTTTCACTGGTGAAGTAGTTATAAAATGGCTAATTCATAAAATATCTGAGAGATAGAGGAGCTGAATATCCTTAAGATTGCTTGATGCTTCAAGTTCACTGAAATCAGCTAACAAAGTTATTGGGAAAGAGCAAACAGGTAGGAAATCATATACATAACCTGGGTTAGGGAACAAAAAGAAAGATAAAGTTGAACAATTTGAGCTGGAGAATCTACTTTTTCTTCCTTGGCACCTGCCTCACACCTTCACGCATGTCTCACAGCAGGAAGCTTAATTCTTTTGGTCCAATTTTGCTATCTAAGTATAAAGCTAATCTTGCAGGCTTTGTAAACCACTATGTAACTGTTGAAAAATGTCATCTTCTTTTGGTGTATTTAATATTAAATTCCTCATTTGTTTCAGCTTCTCTAACATTTACCAGTTCTGTTTGTTCAGCTCTAAGACGTCTTTGACTTAAGTGGATGTGCCTACACCAGTGCTGAACTTTATTTTTTAAGTATCTGAAAATGCCTGTTGTGTGACTGTGGTATCTTTCTGGAGTAGAGATGAGACAGGTGCAAGGTAATATTTAAAGGAACATAAGACATATGTAGGATGTGAAAAACCTCTCTTGAAACAGAGGAAATGCACAAAAAGTTGTACATGGGGGACAATCTGCTATATTGGATTCAATAAGGACTCAAAACAGGATGTGTATTAGCAGCAAACAGAGCCCATGAGCTTCTTTTACCTTGTCTTGTTATGTTTGGTATTCTCCACCTGATTTAGTCCAGTTAAACTGAGCAAGGAGACAGTGCAAAGGTTGACTTAAGCCACCTAAGTAAAGCACACATCTTCCAGCAGCTATGCCTTAGGAGCACAGCATAAGACATGTATTGGGTTAAACTGGAAGCCTGGTGTCCCATGCCTGGCTGTGGCCAGAAGCAGAGGTCTAGGGAGGGGGCTAAGAAAACAGTGACCATTGCTGTTTCCACCAGCATACCTTCTATATAACCAGCACATTGTGGCTAAGGACTTGAGGTCAGAGTGTTTAATGTGCTTAGTGTTTAATGTTTCTTGATAGATTCTCAATATCTTGGTTTTATAACCGGTTTTAAAAATCCATAGCTGAACTAGGTGTTGTCTTGAACCCTGCACCTGACAATTATTTGAGCAAAATTTCTTCTGTTAATTTGTGTCATGGTGGGAGCCTGGCTACATAATTCTGCATGCTGTTTCTTGCCTGGTGGAAAAGCAGGAAGGCTAAAGTTGGGACTGTTCACAGTGTGGGTGCTGCTGATTCATTATCCCCTACTTTTCCAAGGTGATGGTGTAAAGGTAATTTGTATAAATCCGCATGCAGTGGAACTGAGCTAAGACCTACACAGAGGTCTAACATGAGCAAGTTAACAGGTCTTTTACTGACCACTACTTCAAATGTCTATCAAGTTTTGAAGTAAGCTTATTGGCATACAGTGGAGTATTTAGCACAGCGGGATTGTGCATTTTACACCTTCTGGCTTGGAGGTGTGCTTTAGTTCAGTTTTTTATTCCAACCAGCTACAACTCTTGATAAGCCCACATTTGCCTGTGCCAAACAGCACCACCAGTCCCATCATGCTGCCCTTGTGCTCAAGTACTTTTGTTCTCTTCACCTTTATGACTCCTAAGGGCATGAGTAACTCTCTCTTCATGGGGGGAGACAGCATGAATGCTTTAACTCACCATGTTTTCCCAGAATTGCACTGTGTAAAATTTCCACCTTTCAATGACACGTAGTCCTCAGTGTGCGAGTTCCAGGAGCAGGTGCTGGAAGTGGCCCTCAGCTCACCCCTCAGCACCCCCAGGCTGCTGTCTGCAGTGGGAGTTCCTCCAGGGAAGCTCCCTCAGGGCAAGAGGAACAGCTGGGAGCAGGGATAGGAGCCACCTGTTTAAGCATCTCAATTTGTGAGTGACTTGGGGCCAGGGTCTGAGAGCGTCTGGTGGCACCCATCTCCCTTTGGTGGTCAGGCACCTCGCCATGTGCTGTGAGAGTTCAGTTGCTGTTTGGGTGCAGTGGGAGCACCCGCCCTGGCATGCCACCAGGGCGGACACCTGTGCCCTGGTATTTGGGCAGCATGGCCATGTCTCGGGCAAAGTCACCACCCCAGTTTGCCTCCCTCTGGCTGGGTTTCCGGCGTGTAGATAGTAGTCAGCAGGTTTGTTTCTTCCATGCCCCCAGCCATTCTCCTCAAGTCCCCTACAGGCACCACCCACAGGCTCAAATCTCATAGTCCTTTTCTTAACACGTGGCGAGTGACCAGCGCAACCAGTGAGTGTGGTTTCCTTCCTTTTTATCAGTACAGGGTTTAAGAAACGATGCCAACATTCAGGTAAGTGGCCTAAAAAGTTAGATAATCATTGCTTCGAATGATCATCTTGTTTGCAAAGTCATGACCTTCATACATGACTGTAAAGTCTAAGAAATACACCTCTTGTTGCTGAGATTGTAATAAGTAAACTTCTATCATCCTTCACAGAGCATTTACTATGGTGCGTACAGTGTTTTTCTACATCTTCATCAGCTTCATTGTGCTTTATATTGTGTCTGATTTTGTACCTATCGAGTGTCCATCCTGTTTTCATGGGATAATGTGTGTCTTCAGTGCACAATGAAGTTAGAGGAGCTACAAGAACCTGGATCTTCTAGATTATTTTTTTTTTTTTAAGCCATTGAACAGTCTTAAGGTCCAAGGGTGTAACTGAGTGGCCAGCTTAGTCAGCCCCACTGATAACTCTGACACTGGCCTTGTTCTCAGTTCACCTGAATGCAGCTGCCCCAGTATAACAAGAAAATATGGTGGCATCAGACTGCAGAACAAGCTGGAGCAATGTGAAAAATCTCCAGGAGTCTGTCAGTACTTTATCTTCTGAATGCTTACTTCCTATTCTGTAGAAGATTATGCAGTCTCAGTGCCTTTTTTTTTTTCCAACTTCAGCTTTCTACTTTAAAATCTCCTATGGTAGCATGACCTGCCATTCTCATGGTGGCAGCCAGAAATTGTCACAGCATTCCAGACAGGTTGCTGCTGTCTGATCTTGCTGCAGTGTAGATACTAGCTGACAGCTCCTGGAGCTGTTCTAATCCATCACTCCTGATCCACAATAGAGCAACTGTGGCTTGCAGAGAGAAAAACCACACACCGTGTTCCTCTTGATGCAGTATAAGGCCACATCCAGAATCTTCTGTATCTTTTCCTTGCCTTTTTGCCAGCAGTGATGTAGGAACTGTGGTAGGTGCAACTTGAAACAATTTTAAATGCAGAATTCTTTAAGTCCCTTCTCTTCTGGAAATTACTATATATTGCTGCCCCTGCACAGATTTGGGCAGTGTTTATGAAGTCAGGCTGATCTAGCCAGGGCAGGACCTGATGATTCTGCTCCCTCTAATTCTGCCCTTGGAGGAGGGGCATGTGGATGTCATTTCTCAGCTAAAACAATAAAGCTGTTGGGAGTGACTTGTGCTGTCACCCCCTTTTTACTTACGTAGTGCAGCAATTTCTAACATCTATAAACAAACAAATGTTTGGCTTGTTATAAAGTCAA
This sequence comes from Anhinga rufa, assembly GCA_013400875.1. NCBI lineage: Eukaryota > Metazoa > Chordata > Aves > Suliformes > Anhingidae > Anhinga > Anhinga rufa. The sequence goes on from VZTV01049424.1 coordinate 18,082, forward strand.
TTTTTATTACTTCTTCTTACGAGCTGAATAACATACAGCCAAAAGAATTGACTTTGACGTATAGGACTGAGCATCAAACCGTAGCCTGCGTTCTCGTAGTCTCATCATAAAACTGGGAAAATTAGTGTCCCAATGAGAAATATGAAAAATTCTACAACTAGAGCAATATGAGGAGTATTTTCAGTGCTGTCACAGACTGCAGTGGGAATTAACTGCTACTGGTGTGACTTATGCCACAGGTGTATTTAACACAGTCAAGTTAAATCCTTGTTCTGTGAAGTCCGTCTGTTAATCTGGCTTCGATCCTTCTGTCACCTGCTGTTGCTGAATGTGGGATGAACTGATCCTTATGTGCACTTGGAAGATAAGGCCTGGTTTTAAATCTCATTATAGCTGTAAAACAGGGATAGATCCACTAGGAATGGAGCTACACAGGTATGAAACCTGGTTGGATCTCTCTAATTACAAAAATACATGTCTGATTAGCTCCAGCTCTTCATAGATCATTCTGTCACAGTATCACAAAAGGGTAATTTTTTTTTTTGTGCTAGATTAAAAAATATATATTGGCCTTCTAACTCAGTAGAGAACAGTCCTGGTAATTGCATCACCGCTTAAAATGTTGCAAATGAATGTACAGAATACCATCTAGAAGAAAGATTAAAACATAGTTTGAGAAAGGGGGTTACATGTCTTGGTCAGCACTTTGTTGTTTAGAAATCCTTAATAGAACCCTTCGCAATTATGTATTTAAATCACCAGACAAAGCTGCTTTTACCTGACTATATCTGAAACTGAGGATGCTGCTCCTGATCATTAGCACTGCTTATTTATTACTGCTGATTACTTCTAATCCTTTAAAACATTCAGATTTATTTATTTTAGCTCTACTCATGATTTCATTTTCAGAGTGACTGCAGAGATGTTTCATAATGCCTAGCAAATATTATGTTTTTAAAGACAAAATATTTTTCATTTTTCTGGGATCATCAGTGACTCTCTGAGTGAGGAAGATATTCTCTGTCAGGTAGTTGATAAAAGTTTCAACAAAATCAGCCATGCTCTACAAAAGTGGTACAAAAAATGGCAAATGACACGTGGTCTGAATGAAGTAATACAATTTGAATGTTTTGGGGTGGGGGGTTATTTTTATTTTTTCATTGTTTGCTAATGGAAAACAGTATTTTATTGAGCCAAACCTACATGATTGCATTTCCTTTGCTATTGCAACAATGACTGATGTCTGGGGCTACTCCTTCTCAAGAAAATACTGGAGACTGTACACTGTACCTCATAGGAAAATAGAGCTTGGAAAAGTAACTGCTGCAATGTTATGATGACTTGTCTGGTTGCTTGAAAGAAATACCTTACTTTATCAGCACTAAATCTGGTAAGCTATCTAAACCTGTGTTGGCACAACGGAGACATAGGTTGAAGTCTCTGAACCTCATGTCTTGATTTCCATGTTCCTGTTTATTTTAGGCAGTTAAGGTTTCTCTCTCATGTTAACTAATGTACCATGTTATCTAGTCTAGATTCAACACTTCTAAATGCAAAAACTTGGGTTGAAACTGGCGTGTTACTTTGGGGAAAAAAAAATAACATATTATCTTTAATCTGTTGCAATTAATTGATTCACCAAAACATTCCCACCAGTCATGTCAGCTAGTGTACTAAAGATCCAGTTTTCAGTTGCTAGTTAATACTGACTTAACTTGTCCTTTTAGCACAGTTCCTCAAAGAAGCAGTTGTGGCTGACTGTGTATTTACCATCTCCAATGACCAGATAGTATACACCCCTAAAATTACTTTATTGTGCATGCAGATTTCTTGTCTTCCATTTTGTTATTTAATGGGATGAATACTTTAAAATAACCACCATAAATAGAAAATAAATCACACAGTGGGCAAGTTGCTAGCAAAAATTACTTCATAATGTGAAAACAGAATAGCTCAGAAGTAGTACATGGGAAATAGTAATTTTTAAACGTAATAATTTTTAATGTAAGCAAAAAACCAACAAAAAGTAGTTCTCAATTTAATTCTAGAAATTTTCTTTTTAATCAAAAGCCAAGTTACCTCTTCCAAGAAATAAAAAAAAAAATTGTAAACCATAAGGGCTAGAAAATTACTCTTTATAATTCAAGCATTTTTAAAGTGCAAGGTGCCTGGATGCAAGACTGAAATAGCATGTCAAGATAAAAGGAAATGGTGAGCATTTTCAACTTTCACAGTAGAATATCTCTACTTAAATAGGAGGTGGGAGAGAAATTTCATATGTCTGTGTATTTCCAGAAAGTCATTAAGTAAAACGTGCCACAAAAATATGGTATAACAGAAACAGTATATTGACAAGGTGTTAATTCATTAGTGTGCTCCATGAGCTCAAAGATATAAAGATATAAAATATGTTGTCCAAGTTTCTTAATGCCTTCCTGGTAGGCTGGAGACAGGGGAGGGAAGGAAGGGTCATTTCAGATGTACCTTGTGACTTAAAGGGTAATGTAAGGTAATGTAATACTTAAGTCCCTCTCTACTTTGCAAGAAACTGTTGTTCTCCGAGTTGCTCATTGGCAGGCTGTGTGTTGAAGTTTAGAGGTGAGATTATTGTAGTGTAGAATGAAGCAATTACAGAGAGATTCCTGCTATGCCTTGCGTCTTGTCATTGACAACGCTACAGAAAACACCTGGGCTTACCTCTGCATGGTCCCTTTGCTGCCAAATATTTGTAATGCCTTGTAAAATTCTTCTACTGTTTGCTTTTTCCCCCAGACTACATGGTCTTGATGGTGGTGAGTTATTATAACAGAGATCTGTTTAACCATGTAATTAGAGGATCAGGTAGGAAGGGGTAACTGTGACAAGGAGTTGGTCTTCGTGAAATCTCTCACCAGTTTGGATCTCACCAGACCCTCGCAGCTAGAGATGTAGAACTCCGTCCACATAAGTAGCATTCAGGTGTTAATAAAACTGAGCAATAAAATGACAAAGTATCAGCCCTTGGAGGCACTCTCAAATGTCACTTCATTCCTGTGATGCTGTAGATCCATCCCGACAAATTGCCTTGGCAAGTGCTGTATGTTACTGACACACATTCAGCAAAGCACTCACCTTGGTATGAAAATCAGATCGAAATACCGGGATCCTAAAAGCTGCATATCAACATCTGGAATGCCTAATGGCTATTTTATTATTGCTTAACTGTCCCTGAGGCATTTAAGCTTTCTGACCTTCCCCTTGTATCAGTAGCACTCTCAGCTTCATTTCTTGTGAAATATTCAGTAGCTTGCCTTCTAAAGCTTTCCACCTCTTAATCCTCTTATTGTCTCTCTTGATATCAGCCTTAGCTGCTGACATGACAGCTTTTTCCAATATGTATGTGAACTAAATGGTTTGGATAAAAGCCAAGGAACATCTTGCCTCTTGGAGAATTGTAGTAAACAGATATTGCATTAAGACCTTGCTACCCAGAGTAAAAAAAATTAAAAAAAAAAAAAAGAAAGACTAGCAAACTATTGCCTGAAAGACAACTAATTCTATAAAGCTTGTGAAGGACACACAGGGCTCACTGCTCTTGGTCAGTCCCATTTGCTGTGGGGTGGGCAGCATCGCTGAGCTTGCCACAGATGGATACAAATGTCTTTGAAATCTAAATTGCATCTCTTCCTTAGCATGGAAGAGATTCTGTTCCTGCACACAACTTCCTAAAGTGAAAACTAAAGCTTTTTGCCTTTTTCTTTTGTTCTGTCTTTTTAGGTTTTTTTCTTTTAACCAAGACTTTTATTCAGGAATCCCTTGCCCAGTGCAAAAGTCAGCCACAGGGTGGTCTGGCTACGCTGGCCCCGGACAGCAGCCACCAGGTGTTTGCAGTGCTGTGCCACAGGGCCAGCACCACCTCCCGGGGAGGTTTGATGTGCCAGATAGTCCTGTGCATGCTGAGGTTCAGTCTGCTTCCTCCTGCCATTGCCCTTGGGCAAAGCTTGGCCAGTCCCCACTTTTATAAGCGGTGCCATCAGTTTACTGAGGGCAGGCCCAAGATGGCATGCTTGGAAGGAAGCCCAACCTGTCCCTGCTGCTGCCTCCCTCTTCCTCAAAGGGGAGTGACCCAGTCATCGGTATTGGGCTTTCAAGGAAGAAATAGCATTCTTTTCCCCACTGTTTGCATGTCGGGAGGAGGGAGAGAAGGGGAGGGGGAGGTTGTTGTGATTGCTTGTGTGTGGGAAAGGCCTTCAGCTCTGACTTCCCTCGCTAACATGCTTTTTTAGTGTTGCTGTCTACACAACTCCTCAGAGGTGATGTTTTTCGTAAGTCAGAAAGTGATTTCTAAATAAAAATTTTAAAGTAGTCCTGTGGATTGCTGAGAATTTTAAGACCCTTGAGGTCATATACCAGTGTGTTTATCCGGTGCAGTGCTAGCTAACAGCTCCTCCAAGCAGCCTGAGGTGGTCCTCAGGCACTCTGGGGGCTGCAGTGAGAAAAGGGCATGTTCCCAGCATCCTTCTGGCTTGGGGCATCTCAGCATTGGGTTGATGTTTCCAGATTCCTCGGGGCGGGGGGCTCTGCGGCATGGTGCCCATGTGGTTTGCAGGAAGGGGAGAGCTTCTGCCCCTGCGGCGTGAATCTGGCAGCGCAACAGGAAAGGAGGGGAGAGAAAATCTAGATTAAGGCAGCCCAAAAGCTGGCTTGAGACAGGTTTTTGGTTGCATATGTTCTGCTTCTCTTCTCTGGGAATGTCACGAGGCAGCGTAGAGTCCTCTCTTTCAAAGGACTGTTCAATTAAACTTTCTTTCTTGAGATTGTATGAGTTGGAAGGATTCATTTTTCAACCTAAAGGCCCTGTCAGTGACTTTGTAGTGTTTATTTTCAGAGACTCATGAGCAACCAGCCTTGACGTATTCACTGGTAAGCACAGTGAGCCCCTTGATAGGGGAAGTGACGCTAATTGCCCCAGGGAAACATATGGAGAGTGTACCGGTCTGTGACCAGCTCTTCTATTTAACACTCCTGCCTGCACACTGTCTCGGGAGTTGAAAGCTCAGCTTTGGAAATGTCAGGTGATGACATTTTCATTTCCCTTTGAAAACTATCCCACAGTCAAATGGATCTTGCCTCCTAGGAAGCTTATTTTTTCTTCTTTTTTTTTCTTCCCCCTAAACTGTCTTTATGCTTCAAATAGAAGGCATGCAAAACTACATGTTTTGCATTTGGATGCAAAAGCCTATTTCTTGGCATTACTGACACCAGTAAGCATGTTAATGTACTGGCAGTTCAGCTTCCTTGCAGAAAAAGGTTTTTGTTTTTTCAGGTGAGCTGTTTTCAACTGACCTTTCTATTCTCAGTCATTGATAGAAGAGGAATATCTGCTGTATAGAGCTGAACCTTCTCAGATTTGTTCTGGCAGTTGATCTTCCTTGGAACTGGAGTTGAGCTGGCCTAATTCCCCTAACAGTACCAGTTTCCAACAATAAAGATCCAATCATATTTATTATTATTACATAGGAGACTTCTAAAATAAATCTTTTTATAATGCTGTGATGTCTCAGAAGCTAGCTACCACTTGTGCTCCTCCCTTCTTCCTCCATGTGTGTTATTTGTTTTGCTTGCTGCCAGGAGCATCAGATGCAGCCTTGAATGAAGGCCAGCATTTGCATAGCTCTCATCAGGCTTGAAAGAGATGCCATGACAAGTTTCCTTTCCGCACAGCTTGGAACAAAATGAAATATGTCCATATGTAGAACACAACTGCAGTAAATGGCAAAAACCTGCAGTTAGAATAGCACATCAGAACATTTTATCAGCTCTCTTATGTGGGGGTGAAGGAAAACTTATAACCAAAAGACTATTAATTTCCAAACACATTCTTTTTTTCCAGCAGGTGGAGCTAAAAGGAAAATTTCTACTATGCTTTTTGGCCAATAGATGTGGCGTGACCCCACATAAGGTAGTTATGTAAGTGCTGAACTGCATGGTTAAAGGGAATTTTCTTTAAACTAGTGGAATACTGTACATATACAGTCATTTATTATAAAAGGAAAAAATATGTCTAGATAAATAAAGAACATTTGTACGTTATTTTATGAGAAGGAAAAATTAATATGAGGATTGGGTGGATTGCTCTTTATTGTTTCTAAGATGACTGTGCATTTTTTAGAGGAATAAAGTGTGAAATTGATCTTTAGAGAAGCCTATCTGACTTGCTTTAAGCAGTAGCACCACCACATGTCAGGAAGCAGCCAGAGTTCTAAAGAACAGTATTAACTCTTAATTCTGTAATTAGAAAAAACTCAGTAGAACCTGCTTTAAGGAAAATATGCAGTAGTTTTTGATAATTCTATAAAAGTAGGAGATTAGTCACAGTTTGCAAGTCAGATTAATTTCCCAGCTAAATATCCTTCCTACAATTCTTCTTCCATTTTTGCTTAGTTTTAGGGCATTTCTTATACCATGTTTAAATTGTGTAAAGTAACAGAGTCCTCCCTGACTGCTGCATTGCCCTCTCTCCAGAACTGATATTCTGTTACTTGCTTTGTCCTTTAGGATTATCTGCGCGTGTTGGGACCCTCTGGCAGAAGAGAAAACGTGAAAATCTAGCAGCAAAAATCACCATCTTGCTGATGTCCTGAAAACTGCTTTTCCCTTTAAATACCACACGTGTGAGAGTTAAGTCTGGGACTCTCATTCTCTCTTAGATAGATAGTCACACTGAGAAATCAAAAGAGCACTCGAGAGCACTTTTTGCTCTGAATTCTCCAAGTCCCTTGTGTTGCATAGTTAGTGCTATGGAAAGCTGACCTACAGCAATGCAGTTAGAGGATCAAAAATAATAGTGGCACAGGTAAGTGTGTATGATCTTTTGCTTTGAAGCTAATGAGGGAAGAAGCTTGCAAGAGATACTCATTTATTTTCATAAAATATGCAGAACTTTAATTAAAACATGATTTAAGCATTAATTGAAGTGCACTATTTGTCACTGAGGTGTGGCTGGCACCTGAATTCCCAGTCCCTCCATTGTGCTTAAGCCAAGTAAAGAATAACCATTGAAGGTCAGTTATCTGGACAAGGCTATTTATCCTCTAAATCCAGTAGTTGAAAGAAAACCCATATCAATGCCATCTGCTTGTGAGAAAAGAGTCAACATAAGCTCACATCATTGCATGTTATATTTTTCTGCATGGTCCCACACAGACAATTTCCTAAAAATTCTTTCTTACAGATGACTGCCATGGTGGTAAATTTCATTGGTTTGGAGACTCTGTGGTAAAAAATTTGCATAATTTTTGCTATTGTGTTTTGCAAGTTAACATACGGATAACATTAAAGCATTCTGGTATGACAATGTCTCGTTCACAGCTCGTTCCTCTCTGGGGAAGGAGCTGCAAGCTGTCCTAGTGGGGAGTCCTTAGCTGTCTAAAAAGTGTTTTCTGGCTTTCTCTTGCTGTGTCTTTATTTATTTATTTTTAAGACAGCATGTGACCTTTTTTTGAGTAACCAAATAGCTTTGTAATCAAAAAGGTGTCTTTGTCATTTGATATCTCAGTTGTTTCATGTTGCTGCCAAGTAGATAATGCAAAGTCCTGGTATCCTTAAGTTTGACACAGGCTGAGAATAAGCAGTTCCCAAAATGGGGTTCCCAGGTATTCTTGCAAGCCAGCTCTTCATTTTAAGTCTCTGAAAGACAATGAGCATGTAGATTTTCCTGGGAAACTGAGCTTTTCATTACCTACAGCAGATATCAGTACCTACCAGACCTGCTGACTCTGTAGTTAAAAAACAGCATTCACGGAGCGTGCAGTACTTGCTTGCAGTAGTAACATTTTGTGACGGGGCAATGAATCACAGTCTGCTGTCTGATGTGGCCAGTCATCTGACTGCTCCCAGTTATGAGAAGCCACTTGCCACTAACGGTCTTTCTCCTTACGTTAGAAATGGGAAAACTGCCCTTACCTCTTCTGAATACCGAAGATCAATATAGTCATGCTCCTGAAGTATCCAGGGCATTGTATCATATGTGATGCAAATATCAGCTAATTTGTAAATAGAGCTTAACATTTATACTTTGATGTGAGTAGTAAGAGGATGAGGCCATTGGAGTTTGGCTTTTTGAAATTAGTCCCTGGCTTCTGCCAGTTTCGGGGCAGGGAGAGGTGTGCATGTTAGCTGTACCGAGTTTGCTGAGCAGGGAGAATGTGTTAGATGCCTACCAAGCTGAACAGATAATAATACACACTTGAGCTCTGATAACTGCTTTGTTCTGAAGTACCATGAATGATAATAGCACAAAGAAAAATACCTTAATGTTTTTGAAACTGTATATTGCACAACTCAGGGTATTATCTAATGAATGCCTCACGGGCACAATTCAGTAAATGAAAAGCCTGCTTGTATTTCAGAGGAAGCAAATTATGTCATTTATTCTGGAAGGTTTTCTAAATGGATTTGAGGCTCCAAGATGATTAGATACTGACAACAGATGAAGTCCAAGGGTTTGCTTTTAAATCATAGGCTTATAATCAATTGTTTCTGGTTTATTTTAAATACTGGTTCATTTAACGACAAGTTCTAAAAAACAGACAGAATAAAGTTATATGACCATGAGTAGTGAAAAGCTAATGAGTAATCTAACTCACTGTTTAGATTACGGTGGTTGCTAACAATGGAGATGAAGTTCTGGAATTCTTATTATCTGCTTATCTCTAAGGAATTGTGGTTTAACCCCAGCCAGCAAGTAAGC
>VZTV01049433.1:1772-17377 GCA_013400875.1 Anhinga rufa
TAGTGACAATTACTAACAGCAATTAACTTACATTATAGTCTCTCAAAATCAGAAAGTTATTCTTGCATAGCAGGAGAAAACCAGAATCTCAACTAACTATGAGAACCTGTTTTTGGAAGAACAGCTTTTAAGTTAAAATAAAGCAAAATCCCTTCTTGACAGGAGTAAAATTTCATTTTATTTACCTTGCTAAACTGCAATCAATGTAAAACTCTGTACGACACATACAGCTGCTGAGAAAGTACATAACGTGATTCAGATTATAACTTTTCTAGCAGTTTGGTCTGCACATGAGGGCTGCAACCCTATTAGTCAAACTAGAACCTGCACCTCTGTAATCATCTTAGGAACGAGTGTATTGATGTTTAAAATGCAGCTCCTTACCTTCCAGTGAAATTAGATCAATACATCGTGGCCATATTATCCAGTATAGCACTGGTCCCACTATAGCTTCTGTGAATGCAGATGCGGTACATCTCAAACAGAATTTTCAGAACGGATATAAGTTAGTTTAAAAAATAGCACAGGAGCAACAAATAGAAAACCTCAGGGTCTGTGTGTAACATGTAAAATTCAGGTATATTTTTTTTTTGTTTGTGACTACAAAGAAAATGGGCCACACGCTGAAAGCCCTCATGAAGCACTTGCATAATCTTTCTCATGCCCTTAGTTTCCTCTTCTTATTTCAATACACTCCTCCTCCCACACCACATTAAATAACCTTCATGGATTACAAGGGGAACAACAGTGGAAACAATAGCTCATAATACAGTGGTCTGAATTCAAACCCTTCCGAATACTCTGAGGAGCACTAGTGGCACTGGCAGCCTCTTGCTCTGCAGTTTCCCACTCCTACTGCCTTGCACAGCTGGAAAGTAGGACAGCAAATTTCAGAGAAGCAACAGGGCCCAACTCTTGTTTTCACTAACTTAATTTTACACCACTGTAGAAAAGTAAATACTCCTTCCATATATAGCTCTCTAGAGAATTAGAGGGTGAAGTTTGTGGGAGTGGAGAGTTTAGTATCCAAGCATTTACTGTGTAAGTCTAACTGTACATGTGCATTGTGTGTGTATATTAATATAAGCTGTTGTATTGAAGAAAATTCTTGGCTAGGATTTCTGGAGAATTAGCAAACTAAGAGGGGGGATCTTGCTAGTCCCAAAATGGAAGTATCATTGCAGTTTTGCTGCTGCTTATTTTCATATAATCAAATGCCTTTTTGGCTGCTTTCTTGTAGTTTTATTTTCTCTGTCATTCTTTAAAGCTGAGATGTTTGATCTGCTGCAGAAGAAAGAGCTGACCTTCTCAATGCCCCAAAAAAGACATTTTTATTTTTCTTCTGTCAAGTCGCTGGAATATGATCTTCTGATGTCAGATTCTTCTTTTCCTTAATTAACTGAAAACTTAGTCCTATAAGTGGCTATTTGTTTAGCACAGGTTTTTTCTGGTTCCTAACACTTAGTAATTCCAAAATACTTTTGGAATGAGCAATAAAGGAATTTATTTTCACACTTGAATGCAATATTTGTTCCTATAGCAGCATCCTTTCTAGCTGAGAACTTGCTGTATTCTTTAATTTCTAAATTAATTCATTTAATTACTAAAGTAATTTAATGATGATTTGACCTTTTATTATAATCTTCTGCCTTTAGAAGCCTTTAGTGGCTAGCTTTGCTGCATCTTGTTCTCTGATTCAGACTTTGCTGTTACTATTTCGTAGTTACTATGTTGATAAGAGAGCTTCATTTCTGTGTGCTCTACAGAAAGCAATAAATGTGACTTCTGATGAAGCATGAGCTGTGAGCTTTCACAACACCAGGCAACTGATCACACTGACCACCACAGTAGGATACCTTTCCAGCAAGGCTCAGCAGGAGACACCATCTCTCTCTGGAGAACTTTGCCTTTGGTAGCGCCTCCAACGCAGGGTAGTATTTGGGGCACTAGGACTTACTGCTCATTCTCTTCTCTTCGGGATATGAGTCTTCTCCCTAGCAAAATTTCTTCACTACCCACTCCCCTCACAGGTCCCACAGATCACCACCAACATATACAGCAATTGCTGTTGAGCTACTCCTCTTTCCTGGGGAGAGAGGAGAGGAGAGCCGAGCCCTGGGCAGCCTCAGGGCTCTTGCTTCCCAGCTGCAGTATCAGAGAAGCAACACTGCCCTAGCTGTGACAAAGGCAAAAGATAAGTAGCCACAGCCCTGCTGTGCTGCTGGGGCTGCACTGGGTGGCACAGTGAGTGTTACTGTTATTAGTGAAATCTGGTAGTCAGGGTCTTGCTCAGTCCTATTGAGTTATGAAAATGTTACGGTGTCAGTCAGTAGCAGATACAGGAGTTAGAGGGCATAGCTAGGGATATTGCAGAAATAAAATGTGTTGTCATGGGGAAAAAGGGGCCCAAGACTTACTGCGAAGAAAATACCTCTATCCCTGCAAGATGGTAAAGTCCTTAATGAGAAAAGCCACCAAGCTAAGCCATATTTTTGGGAGCCATTGTGTCCCTTTTCTTAATCAACATCCCAAGGCCTGCTGTCATTACCTTTTACTTCTGAGGGTTAGACCTTGACACTGGGCCCCACTATCTAAATGCTCCCTGGTTGACAAGTCTGGGAAAAGGCTGGAGGTCTGAAAGATTCCCAGCTAATTCTCCTCCTCCCAGAAAAGTTCCTGGAGGAGTATTCCTTTAAAACTGATTATTTGATAATTTTTAAAGGAAAGATCTAAACCTGCTACACCTTTTCCCCCCATGAATGCTGTGCATGTTTGGTAGTTCATGTTGGTTCTGCCTCTCTGCTGTTTGAAGGTCTGGGCAGTGTTTCTGCCTCATTTAAAATGTGTGATACTTGCAATGCATTGCATGCAGCAGACTTCTTAACTTGAAAGGCATATGAATATGTTACAGCCTCTGTTCTCACCCCCAATATCTCCTGTGCCCTTCCTGTGTGAACTGTATGCTAAGTGCAGGGCCATGCCACATGCAACAGAATTTAAAAAAGAACAAAAATCTAGATTGTTATATTGTGAGAGCAGCATGAGGGAAAGAGGGGGAAAAAACTCCAAAACAAAACAAATCTGAGTTGCCAGCAAAAGGCAATTATTGTTCTCTTCACCTTAGAAGAAAATTAGTTTAGTGGGAAAGGGAAAAGATGTGTTTCCTGCAAAGCTAACGTCTCGTCCCTGAAAAACAACAGGCACCTGTGTTCTGTGAACAACATTAAACAAGCAAATAAAACCAGGGACTGCAGGGACTGCATTACTAGGAATTAATCAAAGCTAAACAGAGCAAAAGGAAGGGAGGAGAAGGAGGTGTATTTCCTTGTAAAACTCCTCCCTCTCCCAGCCCACCCTAGGGGATGCACCTCACAAAAACCTCTTCAGCCGTATTTTCTCGCCAATACTCTGCCTTGGATACCCTGACTTACATTCAGGTTGCATTTCCAGAGAAACAAGAGTATACCAGATGGGGTGAATGAAAGCCACTGCATTCCCTCGCAGATTCAGTGCTTTATTTCTAAGTTATTTTGCTTAAAGTAAATTAGTTATTTTTGTCTGAGATATGTTGATTTCATGCTTAAATAATTCAGCAAGCTTTCTGTTGTTGATGCAAATTGTACTGTTGCCAAAACCTCATGGAACTCCGCTGTTAGTGCCCATGTGGGAAACCTATAACGCTGCTCTGAATGGTCTGCAATTCATGCTGCTCCATTCATTGGGGTTTCATGTTTCTTTTAGCACAGAACCCAATTCTCTATGCTCTTTCACATTCTGTGTTTAGTCTAGTACTATTCCTTGCTTGCTGGCGGTTGTACTGGAAAAAAAATTGTTGATAGTATTCTGCCATATATAAGCAGTAAGGATTACACCGCAGTCACTTTCTTGCTTTTAACTCATATTTGAGCTTCTTGATGGAATCCTCTACTTTTTTTCCTATCCAGATACAGTAAACTTGGCTGTCTTTCTGAGTCAAAAGATATACCAGGCAGAACAGAAGGTACAAACTCCATTCACTAGATGTATTACAGTGTTCACTGTACTGCAGTGAGCTATCATTCCCCTTAAGCATTACAGTAGTCCTCTAGAGGGAGGAATTCAAGTAGTTAAAAAAATTTAGTTGCCTGTTTCTTTCAGTTCTTTGATGCCTGTGTTTTGAGGTCCTGGTTTTTACATTTGCAAGTCAGTTAAATGTTAATTATTATCCTGACTAGAACATTATCTCTCTTGATTAGTATTGCAGACATTTATAGTAATGAACCATTCCTGTGGCTCCAAATGTTAAATTCTGCTCTTAACATGGGTCTGTCTCTGAAATGCAGGGACTAAATGCTCAAACAAATTTAGCTACCTACATCCATCAACTGAAATAACCATTCAAGTTACTGTTCTGCAGGAAATTTGCTTGATACAAATGAAAACCATTTTCTATTTTGGATTATATCAATAGACTTTTCGTACAAGTGAAATATATGCTATTTTTCCTCTCAAGCTTCAACTCAACATAGGAGTCAAGCACACATGTCATCCAACTGGAACTGATTTTTGCGTACACTAAGATTCTTTTCCCCTGCAAGTGTGTTATTAAAGAGCCTGCAGTGAAAATGAGAATTAGGATCTTTCACCTTAAAATGCCTTGCTGAATTAGAGTTACAAAAAAAAAAAAAGAACATGGGCCTTTAATTTTAAATCATAAAAACAGAACTGTCATTTAGTATTAAAGTTCATAGCATTTTATACTATTGTAACTATTTTAGCTGAGTTTTTGTCTTACTATGGCTGTAGTTACATTTGAATTGAATTAGATTGGTTGAGGCACAGATTATTCTCTGCCAGAAGATGAGATATGATATTACCTGAATTGATATCAGCCTAGGTAGTAGATATTGCACCTATTTATTGAAAAAGTGTAAAATATATTCCTAGAAATTTGGAACAAGGGGACTTCATTGAAGTCCCAGGTAAATGTACTAAAATACTAACTAGAGACAATAATAAAACATCTGCAGAAATAAAAATAAGTTATAAAAACAATAAGGAGGAATATTTTATTGAGAAGAAAAAAATACTCTCAAATTTGCTGGTGTCCATTTGTTATGTCGACATAAGAGTGAATAAAGGAACTGTTTGGTTTATGTTATTTTAAATTTTGTAAGTGTTTTTTTAAAGTCTCTCAAAAGTGGTTTGTAAAGCATCTATGTATACAAAGGTTTAGAGTTAGACTGCTGTCATAGATCAGAGATTGGTAAAGTGGTAGAAAATAAAACAGAGAAATTGGTAAAATTCCAAAGTGGCAAAGAATTAACTGTGGAGTGCCCATAATAAGACCAGTTGTTTAATAGAGTCTGGAAATGAGGGAGAACATTTGCAAATTAAAATTTGCATATGGCACAGAATTTGTTAGGTTAGCCAAGACTAGAGAACTCTTGAGGGACCTATACAATTTAGACACTTGGGCAGCACAATGGCAGATGGGATTAAATGCTGACAAATACATATTGGAAAGGATAATTGGGTTAAAATATGATTACATCAGCTCCCTTAGCTCTTTAACGGTCTCATTTTTAAATACTTCCTTTGAAGCAGTTGGCAAACACCCATTTGTTTCAGTTAGAGAAGACCCAGATCTGCTGTCTGAAATCTGAGTGCAGCCCTATAGCTTGTTTGGGAAAATTATGCAGATAACAGACTCTGCTGGTGGCTTTTCTTTCAACCAGTTGCAGAGATTTTGCATATTTTTTTTTATTTGTTGTGTGCTACCAATATTCTTCTCCTCAACAGTCCCTGCAATATTATTACTGGGTCGTATCGCAATGGCCACACTCAACTTTTACTCATACAAACAGCTATTGAGTTTGATGGAGTTCTTCATGCAGTGGGAGCTGTGGGATATGTTGTGCCACTGCCATTATATCTGGTGCCAGCTGCTGTGAGCAGCCACGTCCTGCTGCCCATGGCGTGGTTCGAGCCGGGTCTCCAGGGCTGTGGGTAGCGCCTGTCTGGCCAGCACATACCAACTGATGCACCAAAGGGCCAGATATGTGCAGCTCTGTGTGTGCCACCACTAATCTGCCAGACATGCCATATGCTAATTGTATGATTTAGGGTAACTTGTGAGTCACCCAGCAGGAGGAGAAAGCAAGTAGTGTTGTGTTCATCTCAGTTCTTCCCTCGTTCAGGTGTTAGTGGTTTAGTTGTCCTTTGAATGCTGATGAAACCCAAACAGGCTTGGCCGTGGGCAATCATTTTGTGTTAATAATTTGGATGCTGTCCCTGGACCACAAATTTTGTTCTTGTTGCCAGCTTAGACAAATCACCCAGTTATGAATTCTGATATACTGTGGTCTGCGAGGGTGTCAGAATAAGAGAGCTACTGCAGTATTTGTGACTCAGAAGGAAAGATGCTGAACTAACAAATATCCAAGAAACTTCTCCAAAATAGCCAAACTATTCCTATAAATAAAAGTGATGTCAAGTACACTGCCACACCCTTGCAGTTCATTTGACTAGGTATTCCCCAGCACAGTGCTTTCTCTGGGTATCACTTAAGTTCTGGGATCATCTGAAGAAATGATTATTCATATTATCTCTTGGTTCCTGAAGTTATCTATTCACACTGTATGGCTCAGAAAGGCATCTTCCTATTCATGGGCAAAGTCTCCCTTTTTTAGTCCATTTCACCAATCTATTCCAGGAATTTATATAATCATCTTGCATTTTCTCCCTTAGTTCTCGCAGCTCCCTAAAAAATGGTTTTCTCACTAGATTTATTTTGTTTATCAGATTTCCTTCAGGCTCAGCACTGCCTCTCCTCCAGTCCCTTGCCAGCTCTTAGATGTCCTCTGGAAGGACCATGTCTGCCCGCACCCTTTTCGGCTGAGGATTGCCGCTCCATTGCACTGGAGCAGTGTCCCCATCACCTGCCCCACAGGGAAGGGCTGGGGTCTCACTCTGGGGACTCTCATTCTTCTGCAGCTGGCTGCAAAACTGTTCCAACACTTGCCTTTGCCTCTTCAGCCCGTCTCTAGTCTTCCCTCTCCACTGTGGGCACCAGGTCCTGACTGGCCTCTGGCACCTGGTCTCTTCTCTTGTTTCTTCAGCAGCTTGGGGAAGGATTGAGAGTGAGCAGTATGTACATGGAAGGGAAAGGCAGGTCACTTCTGTTCACATGGGGCGGAAGCAGAGGATGGGGCTGAGGAGAGCAGGTATCTCAGACATCCTGACAGGAGCAGCAATCCCTTATTCCAAGCAAACAGGGGAGGGCTGAGAAAAAGTACAGGCAGGGAAGAAGGAGAGAGGAAGGGTAGTGTCCGCCTCCACTGTGCTCTACGGCTCTTTTGTAGCCTCTTTGCACCCAGACCCATCTGATGCCTTTCTGCTTGCCTCTAGATCTTCCTGAGATTGACTCTCTCCATCCTGGTATTTGGCTAGCCTTGGAGGTCCTTCCTGCCCTGGAATTGCTCTGTCCTTCATTTCTTCCTGAATCTAGCCAACTCCTCCAAGTCCTCTTCCCCTCCAGCCCCCTAAAGTCCCTTTGCCAGAAAATTGGACTTCACCTCCATGGCCAAGACATTCTGAGCCAGCTCTGCACTCCTTGAATCCTTCCCTAGTGAGTCTAATAATATCAAACAGATGTCTGAAGGTACTGGGAACTTTGCCCATTCCTGAGGGAAGCCGGGCCCAGGCTTTTACATGAGTAATGCCCTTGGTGTCCAAAATTCAACTTGTCCCAGGCTCTGGCTATTCACCAGAACCATCTTCCTTTTCTCTAATGATCATTTCAAAACTTTCTAACAACATACTTTTTCATCACGTGGAATAGATGGCTGGCTTTACAAAACATTTCATTTGGCCATCAGGTATGTGAATAAATTAGATAATGTAAGGCAGCAGGTAGGCTTGCTAGTGTGTGTGTAAAGTGAGTGTAATGACTATAGGGCTGTTGGAGGTGCAATGTCAAGACATGCCCAGCTATGCTTTTCACTGAGAAAGCGACAATTTTGCATGTGCACTATACCTTAATGGGACTTTTGAAAATAGTATATGAAGTCCCAAGATTATGGTAATGTCACTTTGGTTTTGCTTCTATTCAAACTTCATTCTCTGTTGTTAACCACCTTCTATTTTAAGGATGAAAATTCTAAAATATTTACAATATTTACAAATACAGCATAGCTCCCTGGTATCTTAACATTGTTACAGTTTGCATTACGTGTTCATCACACCATATTTATTCTTGATTTCCAATTCACTCCATGCAGATTTGCAGTAGGTTTGCCTCAATATAGGGGAACGAGTTCAGCTGAAAAAAATGGTTTGAAACTTCACCCAGATATTTGGGGGGGTTAAAGATGTCTAAAGAAGCTTTTTCTCTCCACCTTTTATATTCACATTGTTTCTCCTTTCTGATTCTTGCTCAAATTGGAGGCAACATGCACTAGAAAATATACATTTTTAGCCTAATTTTTTAAATCATCAGCTAGAGATAAATATGCAGACCTATGAAAATGAAAAATTCAGAGACTTCTGATTTCTGTGAGGGATGAAAGTGGACCAAACAGCTGGGTCAGAGAGACTTCTGATTTCTGTGAGGGATGAAAGTGGACCAAACTGCTGGGTCAGAGACACTTTGAAGTTTGGATAATTGAAATAAAGACTAAAATGTCAGAATTTAGTCCATTTCTGGTCTTCAGAAATTTGCTGAAAGAAAAAAGCATATGCTATTAAACATAACTGCTGCTGGTGAGTACAAAATTTCTAGATTCGTTATTTTTAATTCTTACACTTCATTGTACCAAAAGCTAAATAGGACTGAAGTAGAATGTCTGTTCTTATTAAAATGGGGCTTTTATTTACATAAAACTTAAGACTCGTGATGTAAACAGTCCTGAGAGTATCTGCGGATCTTACCCAATCTGTTTTCTGCTTTGGTTGCTCTTGCTGCTGGGGTTACTATATCTGAGTAATTACACATTCTTTTTCATTGACATTTAATGTAAGGGACTGGGGTTTTTTAAAGAGTTGCTGTCAACCAAGCTCATACTTCTTATAAAAAATAAAAAATGCTGACCTGACAATGCAGTTTATTACAATGGAAACAATTTAAAATACCTCTTTTGGGATCTATCACTCTCTTGTTTGTTTTCTATATTTCACAAAGCCCAGACTGTGACACTGGAAAACACTGAGCCTGACTTTTCTCTCCATCAGTTTTATTTTCTCATTCACATGCCCCTGCATAATAATGCTGTTAGATTTCTTAGTACTTGCAATGGATGTTTATAGTAAAAGAAATAAAATTACTGTTTTCAGTGTTAATTGATGTTTTGTATTTCATCTTAGGTTTTGTAAAATCTCCTTGCAGTTTGGGGGCCCCAGACTAAGGGACAGTGTCCCTTTAACAATGGTGGAAGTTTCACAGACTTCCAACTTGGCTCCCTTACAGTTTATTCTCAATATAAATATACCATCTGGGAATGCTTGATTCAATGTTTCCCACATAATTGCTTTCTCATGTCAATTCTCCATTCTTTTACTGTGTGAAGTAGCCTTCTACTGCACTATTCTGGGGGACGATAGCAGCCACCAATACATCAGATACTGAATCAGATTAAAATAATGGTAGCAGCATGAAATGTTCATGGTTTGCAGCACTTCGTCAGTAAGATCAGTAGCCTTAGGAGGGGAAGGGACTACGCGTGTGCAGAAAAGTGAAACAAATATAGTCCTTCAGAAATGGCATTGGAAAAATGCCAAATATTAACTGTGTGTGTATATAGATATATACTTCATGGAATTTTAGCTTATGCTTAAAGATAAGCATGCATGTAAATGTATTCTTAAACTGATGCTTCTTGCAATTTTTTTCTAACAGGAGTTTTCTGAATTAATTTAAGAAAGACTACAGCAAGTTACTAGAAATTAGTAGAAAGGTAGAGGTAGAAATTAGTTTTACTCTGTATTTAAAACTAATATCTCTGAAGACTGAATTTCTTTCTTGCTTTTTCTATGGCTTATTTGCCTCCCACGTGGCTAAAATGTTGGTTTTTGTCATTGAGGTGGTGTAGCACAAGTGCAAGTTCCTGTTCTGTAATCAATAAACTAACAGATTTTTGGCACAGGAAAAAACATCAATGTTTTGGTTGATTGTGCTGAGACACACAACAAAGAAAAAGGTAATTTTTAACATACTTTAAAAGGACAGATGCCACATTCAACATTCTGGTTATTTATTCCAAATTAGTGGCTAAATTTGTTCCCTTAAAAAACACATATTCTGTTGGAGCCCTTGGTAGTTTGTGTCCATACTGAGTGCTCTGCTGACTCTCATCAAACTTACTAATAAATAACCTTCAGGCAAGCCTTAGTCAGCACCCAGATGGAGACTGGGCAAAAGGATCTTCTCTATCCTCTGGTGGCCTCTCAAGAAAAGAAAACTAAGATGGGATTGGACTTTTGAAAGTCACCCTGTCCTGCCTCATGCTCAAAGCAGGGACAGCTTCAAAGGTAGGCTAGGGTCTTGTTCAGCCAGATTTTGGAAATTTCTGAGGACGGAAATTTCTGGGCAATTTCTCTTTCTGGGCACCCTGCTCCACTGCTTAACTTTTGACAGTGTGAGAACTGTCAAAGATTGATTCTTTCCATCCAATACAAACTTTTGTTGCTGCAAATAGTGATTGTTGCCTGGTGTCCTGCTGTATACCTCTGAGATGCCTCACCCTCTGTGATGGCTGTCCNTGAAGTTTGGATAATTGAAATAAAGACTAAAATGTCAGAATTTAGTCCATTTCTGGTCTTCAGAAATTTGCTGAAAGAAAAAAGCATATGCTATTAAACATAACTGCTGCTGGTGAGTACAAAATTTCTAGATTCGTTATTTTTAATTCTTACACTTCATTGTACCAAAAGCTAAATAGGACTGAAGTAGAATGTCTGTTCTTATTAAAATGGGGCTTTTATTTACATAAAACTTAAGACTCGTGATGTAAACAGTCCTGAGAGTATCTGCGGATCTTACCCAATCTGTTTTCTGCTTTGGTTGCTCTTGCTGCTGGGGTTACTATATCTGAGTAATTACACATTCTTTTTCATTGACATTTAATGTAAGGGACTGGGGTTTTTTAAAGAGTTGCTGTCAACCAAGCTCATACTTCTTATAAAAAATAAAAAATGCTGACCTGACAATGCAGTTTATTACAATGGAAACAATTTAAAATACCTCTTTTGGGATCTATCACTCTCTTGTTTGTTTTCTATATTTCACAAAGCCCAGACTGTGACACTGGAAAACACTGAGCCTGACTTTTCTCTCCATCAGTTTTATTTTCTCATTCACATGCCCCTGCATAATAATGCTGTTAGATTTCTTAGTACTTGCAATGGATGTTTATAGTAAAAGAAATAAAATTACTGTTTTCAGTGTTAATTGATGTTTTGTATTTCATCTTAGGTTTTGTAAAATCTCCTTGCAGTTTGGGGGCCCCAGACTAAGGGACAGTGTCCCTTTAACAATGGTGGAAGTTTCACAGACTTCCAACTTGGCTCCCTTACAGTTTATTCTCAATATAAATATACCATCTGGGAATGCTTGATTCAATGTTTCCCACATAATTGCTTTCTCATGTCAATTCTCCATTCTTTTACTGTGTGAAGTAGCCTTCTACTGCACTATTCTGGGGGACGATAGCAGCCACCAATACATCAGATACTGAATCAGATTAAAATAATGGTAGCAGCATGAAATGTTCATGGTTTGCAGCACTTCGTCAGTAAGATCAGTAGCCTTAGGAGGGGAAGGGACTACGCGTGTGCAGAAAAGTGAAACAAATATAGTCCTTCAGAAATGGCATTGGAAAAATGCCAAATATTAACTGTGTGTGTATATAGATATATACTTCATGGAATTTTAGCTTATGCTTAAAGATAAGCATGCATGTAAATGTATTCTTAAACTGATGCTTCTTGCAATTTTTTTCTAACAGGAGTTTTCTGAATTAATTTAAGAAAGACTACAGCAAGTTACTAGAAATTAGTAGAAAGGTAGAGGTAGAAATTAGTTTTACTCTGTATTTAAAACTAATATCTCTGAAGACTGAATTTCTTTCTTGCTTTTTCTATGGCTTATTTGCCTCCCACGTGGCTAAAATGTTGGTTTTTGTCATTGAGGTGGTGTAGCACAAGTGCAAGTTCCTGTTCTGTAATCAATAAACTAACAGATTTTTGGCACAGGAAAAAACATCAATGTTTTGGTTGATTGTGCTGAGACACACAACAAAGAAAAAGGTAATTTTTAACATACTTTAAAAGGACAGATGCCACATTCAACATTCTGGTTATTTATTCCAAATTAGTGGCTAAATTTGTTCCCTTAAAAAACACATATTCTGTTGGAGCCCTTGGTAGTTTGTGTCCATACTGAGTGCTCTGCTGACTCTCATCAAACTTACTAATAAATAACCTTCAGGCAAGCCTTAGTCAGCACCCAGATGGAGACTGGGCAAAAGGATCTTCTCTATCCTCTGGTGGCCTCTCAAGAAAAGAAAACTAAGATGGGATTGGACTTTTGAAAGTCACCCTGTCCTGCCTCATGCTCAAAGCAGGGACAGCTTCAAAGGTAGGCTAGGGTCTTGTTCAGCCAGATTTTGGAAATTTCTGAGGACGGAAATTTCTGGGCAATTTCTCTTTCTGGGCAACCTGCTCCACTGCTTAACTTTTGACAGTGTGAGAACTGTCAAAGATTGATTCTTTCCATCCAATACAAACTTTTGTTGCTGCAAATAGTGATTGTTGCCTGGTGTCCTGCTGTATACCTCTGAGATGCCTCACCCTNTCTGTGATGGCTGTCCATGGCTACTGGCTTCCCTGTGGTCTGGAGATGAGACCTTCAGCTGGTCTGGCAAAGCCATCCTGTAGTCAGTTTGTGCAGAAGGCTACCAAAGCAGCTATGAATCTGTGTGTTTTCCTTTGTCATATAATACCTTATTGACCTGTTCTATTCTGTCAGAAATGCATGTACTATAACCTGATAGCAGAAGGTGAATGAAGCATAAGCACCTTTTATTTCATATACGGTGTCTATGAGCACACAATCTAATACATAACAAATTCAGGTTTTGAAAGAAAGTACTGTTTAGTATTTAATGATGCCAGTGACATTTGGGTTGTGTCTGTTTTTAAAATAGCCATGTATAATTTAAACAGGCGAGTTTTATTATTCAGTTTCTATGTTAGTGCTAGACGTCATGGCCCTAAACCTATAAACAGTCTGTAAGACAATATTGGGCCCTATCTAAATCAATGGAGTGCTGGACTAGAGCTTAAGACTTCAGTTAAAGTAGAAAGTGTGTAATATTAAGTAATTGCATATTAAATCATCAGCAAGGACTTTTCTCATAAATGATTTTTTGTAAGTACATAAATCCTGTAGGTTTCTTAGAACATTTAAAAAATTCGTGTACAAATCCATATGCATCTTTAGGCACCCAAGAACCTTTAAACATCTCTCAAAAGTACCATCAAAAACTTTCCACTGACTTTCACATTGGGTAACTTGTTTTCGTTAGAATATACGCATTCTTCGGTGTTTAGATTTTGCATATTTATCTTTCTTTTGATATGCAATATTTAAATAAATACAGATTTTGCATCTAGATGGGCCATGACTTTGAAAAGGTTCTTAAGATATTTGGATAGCTGTCAAAAATTATGTTGACTTATTAATAATTACTACATGGCTTAAATATTTCTTTTTAGTCACATTGACATCATTCTTTTATTCTATCTAATTGTTATTAATCTAAACATTAATAAAGATAATAAAGATTAATAAATTCTAGCTCATACACTGTAGTTTTTCTGTTATAATACAACTGTTTGTCATAGAGGAGAAGCGTTTCAAATATACTTTTATAGCTTGCTTTCATAAGAAAGCCCTCAGGTGCTTTAGAGTGCATTGCAAAATCTTTAATCCAATAACAGAAATAATAAAATGTGCTACGCTCCTCCATGTCCACAGAAATAATCTTAACAAAGACTTCTTAATGCAGGTGAAGGGATTCACCACAGAATTGGGACCGATTGCTAGACATTGTAATAGGGCACTAATTCGAATTTGCCCTGTATACCTTGCCTCGGAAAACTATAGATATACGTAGTCCTTTTTTGTATAATGTAGTAGCCGGCTCTGGCAGGGAGCATTAGCATGTTGTGGTTGTGTCTGGACAGCTGACTTTGAAAATTGGTATATTTTGAGCAAGGGGATGAAAAGAGTCAAGTAAGGAAGGATTCACCAAGCAGTCTGAGAAGTATCATCAACTGGTGGAGCCTCAGCTGAATTTCTGGATACTTAATTTTTCAATTTTATTTTACTTTGTAATAAGACTAATACTTATAATTTTTTTTAATTATAGGTCGAAAGATGCTGCAGATGACATAGTGATCTCTCCCTCCATATGTGCCTTCCTTTTCCCCCTTTCACTCCTTCTCCATCCAATTTAAAATCAATGCTATTTATTTTGTTATGCCAAAGAAACAGAAATATAATGGCATATTAGGCTCATAAGTACATAAGTATGCACCAGATTGGTGATAATCAAGCCTTTAAGATCTCAGAAAAGTCATTGTCTTGGGTTTAAACAAATAAGTTCCATAAAAGTTTTACTTTTGGTTACTGAGTCTAGATGTCTGTTTGATTAACTGAATATTGCACAGAGTTCTAAATATCTCCTGTCTGCCATCAGCAAAACAAAGGCCATCAGGAACCATTCAACACACTTGTGTTTTCACGTGCTGTGAGCATTTCGGTTCATTCCACAGACGCTGCTTTAGGAAGTCCTGTGATCTCTCTTGCAGTGAAGGCATTCACTCTCAGTCCTCTCTCAGTAGGAAAAGTACTTTTCTTTAAAAGTAGCATGTTTGGCTAAGTAGTCATTCATGGTAAAAGTTCAAGTGACCTGGAAGACTTAAGACAGAAAATATAGGAAATTGCCCTAAGAAATCTGCAGATGATGTGTTGTTTACATTGCAATGTTTTAATCTTCCAGCTTTTTGAAACCGATAATTCATGTATCTAACAATTTCATTCAAACCTGAATGCATTGGGAAAGATTAAATTGTGATGTACATTAATAATAATGTGCTAAATAACCTAACCCACATTTTTTCCTAAAAGGTTCTTGGTGTTAAAAATAGCATGTCTTATTTTCCAGGCTTTGTTTAGACACATTAATGCTTCTTCAGCATTTTCTTGAGGCTATAGCAAGTTCTGCAGTGATAGTAAGGTAGTTTAGAAGTTCCAGCTAGAGGAGCAGGGGCAGAAGGCACTCTACTACAATAACACTTTTGAACCTCTAGGCAGTCTTCTGACTCCCTCACACAACACAGAGGAAATAAGATTTTCCAATATCTGTGACTGTAAGCGTTTGTTTATTTTGATTGCTGCATTAGTCTTCATTATCTGGCTTAATAAATGTCTTTTTAAGACAAGGATCTCTCCTTCATTCAGGGCTATGCAGAAACACTCTGTGGGCTTGCAGCTTTTCTTACCAAGGGCAAAAAAGTGAGGCAGGTCACTGTTCCCAGATGATATCCATGAGAGCTCCTCCCTA
>VZTV01049446.1:272-13599 GCA_013400875.1 Anhinga rufa
GTGGAAAGCTCTCCAAGGATTCCTGGAAAAGCTGTCCTTACCTACTAAAGTGATGCACCACCTGAAGTAAAAAAAGATCCTAAATAAGTAACCAAATTTATAAAGCAATAAATCTGTCATGGCATTCTTCTAAAGCTCTTGCTAAAGACATACAGTCTTGTATTCACTCAGGAAACTTAGTGTAGGAGTTCATTGCTTCTATCACTCCCAGCATTTGCTCAAGGCATACAGGAAATCCATCTTTGAGGGAATTACTAGAAAATTAAACAAAATAAACAAACAAAAGCCAGAAATCTTAAGAAATGATGGCTGAAGGAGATCTCAGGAGGACTCCTCTGGCCCCACCTCTGAATCAACTATACAAAATCAGTCCATACAGCTCACCTGCTCCAACCAGCCCATAGTGCTGGAGATGGCCCAGCCTCCCAGGCAATGCAGCCCAGTGCTTAATTACCCTCATCTCACTAGACTCTTCCAATATGTCTGCATTAAATCTTTCTCACTGTAATTCAAATCTACTACTTCTCCTAATAATTAAATTAACTATGACCAACAGTTTTCTCTTTTCTGCTGTGAAAGAGATTAACATAACTCCCCTCAGTTCAGTCTTCTCCACAGGAGACAATCCTAGTTTGCTAAACCTTTCCCTACAGGCATACTTTTAGATGGCTGATCATTATCATTGCTTGCAGCTGGACTCTCTCCAGCTATTCTAATTTTCAAAGTGAAGTCACAGTTCTGCTAAGGAGATCATAGCACTGGGGAAGAGAACAGATGGATTACATCACAAGCCTAGGAGTTCCTTGCTGCAATGGCCTCTGGCGATGCAAATCTCAGTTAACCATTCCAAAGCCATTGATTAGCTTTATGTTTATGCCTTCCATAAAGGGGGTTTTGCTTCAATTAATGGAGTTACTGGAAATATTACTGCAATCCTCCCTGTTTGATCCAGTCATTCCTAGCACATCTGATTTTCCCACTCAACACTAAATCTATTTACTGTGAGCTGAAGTTACAATGAGATTAGCTAGGCATGCTTCATTTCCTCTCTTAAGTTGTATTATCACAATATCACCACTAAAACCAGTAATACCATTCTGGAAATGCAGAAAGTAATTCACTTCCTGTCTTTAAATAATTTTAAAAAAAAGTCTTTGGGGAACTATCAGGATGAAAAGTCCTGGATAAATATTAGATGACTATCCTAAAGAAATGAAATTAATACTACTGCAAGATGAAGAGAAATTGCAGCAAAGCAAACAGAAAAAAATAATCATATAGTAATGTTCTGCTAACTGCTGGTTATTCTCTTGCATCATATCATAACCACTGAATGTCTCTTTCATTTTCCATTTAATGATTTTTAATTTAGCAGCAGACTTCCATTATGTAACACAAATGAACAATAATTAAAGTAATTTAATCTACCATTTTTTGCTTTTAAGCATGAACATTTTGCTTCTAGGTTTAAAGGTCAGCTCAATCTTCAAATTATAATACATATACAAATTTCTGTGGGGGAGAGGAGAAAGATAGAAGAGACTGGGGAAGAAACCTGCTGATACTCCACGTTTCACACTGGTACCACAGAAAACAATTCACTGCAGACTTGCTGCCAGCCATGCATAATCCAAACTACACACTATGCCCAGTAGCTGTTTGTCTATGCTAAAAGTCACAACATTTTCTGTTACCAGGGGAGCAGCTAACCCTGCTCTGAAGTCCCATATATGAATGCAGAACTCTCCAGGAATACATATAAAAGCTCCTGAGTTTTTCCTTATTCTATCACTGCACGCTTGTTTTTATTGTGAAAGATGAAATAATATTTTAAACCACGCGTGATTTATTTTATTTGTCATGCATGGCAAAGTCTCCTTTCTGGTTTTTTGAAAAAACAAGAATACTCCGTGGTCCTGTTGTCTATGGATATTTAAAGAACAGTTCATTCTAATCGTAACACTTCTTGCAAAGGTTGATCACAAAAAACTATAAAATATCTACCATCCACTCAAGAATCCTGTGACAAATTCACAGCCAAGCGTGCAACTGCAACCCCATACTTCATTTGAGAAACCTGACTTTCACTCACCCTGACAAAGTGGGAAAAAATCCCTATTCATCCTAACTCTCAAGCACAGGCTGTTTCACTGGCAATCTGGTATCATTCTAATGAAGAACAAATGGTTATCCAAGTTCAGGATATTTTCTTAGCAGCTCTCTTTTTACCATTTTCTTTTTTTTCTCTAGAGAATCAGTCAAAATGTCTGTTTCATTGAGAAAAAAAAGAAAAAAGACTATTAAGAGCAACAAAGTGAAAAGCTTCAGAAGGAAAACAAGTTGTCATTCTTCTTGGATTCTTCTAAGGTCATCAGCTCTTGAATCCAAGTTCTGTTTTCATTTTCAATCATGTCTGAAATAACACTTGTTCTACTACGGGCACATGTCAAAATCATTTAATGCTTTTTCAACATCTGTATTCAGCTTATTTCCCCCCGACATCCCAGAGTATTTTTTTAATGAATAATACAATTTGCAACCTTTCAAAATCATAAAATCCCAATTTATTCCACATTTCATGTATTTTGTTGGATTGTCTACAATTTGCATCTGCTGTAGCCTACTGTTGACTTATCTCTTCATTCTAGCATTGGTCCTTAATGACTACATGTCTTATATTGACCTCCGATGCTGACAGTAAAGAAGAAAAAATCCTGAGTCATACTTTTTGACCAGTAAGATCATGTAAAACCTAAATAGTCTTCTAAAAACCATAATAGTGACTTTCTACTTTCATCCCTGGGTAGAAAAGAGGAAGACAGCAGTATAATTTTGAGAAGAATAACATAAAACATTTTTGCTTGTCTCATTGAGTTTTATTTTTAAGCCAGCATCAACAACTTTCAGGCAAATAACATGGATGGAGTGTAAGTTTGAATGCTACTGCCCTATTACATATGTGCAGAAGAACAACCTGAAGGCTGTATGGTTGTCATATTTTGTTTATAGATATAATCATATACATCACTAAGTGCTCCTGTTGTGTATTTGACTATAGCGTATTCTTTTGTTAAACACAGGGCTTAGGTTCAGCAATTTGAAAACATCTATCAATTATATAATAGCTACCACGGAAAAAAAAGAGGCTCTCTGGCTTCTTGAATGAATTATAGTGGCCTTCAGCAAATTTTGAAACTTATTTGCTGCAGTTAGAGAAAATATCAGAAGCTTCTTGAATCATTTTCTTTGACCATGTCACAAGAAAGGGAACTAATACATTTTGAATCTGTTACTTCCAAAAAGAATTAACTAATGTCAGTATCAATAGTTTCCTTCAGGATTAGATACATAATTTACAAGAGTCCTAGAAAAGAAGAGAAATCTAATACTGATTCAAATTTTTTGTGATTTGGCTGCCTGAAGGGAAGCTCATTGTTGATGTGGGGTTCCCAATTTTTACTAGTTCACCAAATACTGTGCTTAAGGCTGATGATGATTACGGCTGTCT
Source organism: Anhinga rufa (assembly GCA_013400875.1). Classification (NCBI taxonomy): domain Eukaryota; kingdom Metazoa; phylum Chordata; class Aves; order Suliformes; family Anhingidae; genus Anhinga; species Anhinga rufa. The sequence goes on from VZTV01049446.1 coordinate 3,781, forward strand.
CTCTGATAGTTCATCACATCAGTGTATTTTTAATGTATGGCTTTCTTAGTCATAAATCAAGACCATTACAGAAAAATGGATGCCCCTGAGTTATTTATATCCTCTGTGCATACACTCCATAAATCTGGAAACTTATACAATTTATTATTTCTAAGAGAATGTTAAAAATCTGTTATTGTAGAATTTCTCTTGTGATCAACAGAACTCTGGTGTGCTGGTGAAAAACAAAACAAAACAAACAAAAGTGTATTCTGTCTTAAAAATTCCACTGTTTTCACTTGAAGCATGCAGTGTTTTGATATTGTCTGTTTTTATCTTAAGGAATAATATCGCTTAAATTGATATCCACTCAAGCATTTTAGCTGCATCAGCTAAATACCTGATTCTGAAAGCACCAGTAATTGTATCTGCCTGAAGTCCCATTAGTCAAAATTGTTAACTTGGAAGAACATGGATTTGGAGCTATATATTTTTTTTCAGATTAGGATCTTTAAACACAGATTTTGGTAGGCCAAAACAATGTATAAGCTTGAAATTAAAACTGAGAATGCTTTATATTAAAAAGGACTTTTTTAAAAAGTCAAAATATTAGATTTTAAAATCTTAACATTTTCAACTTTTCTTTTTCCAACTGGCATTTAGGTTTCAAAACAGAAGATTTTTAAAGAGGGGGGAAAAGTCCCACAGAAATGAACCAGAAAAAAATGAATGGGTTCCTAAGGAAAGGAAACTGAGAGAGTTGTTATTAAAACTTTAGGACTGGGACCATTTCCATTTACTGACACTGACAAAAGCCATCAGTCAACATCTTGATCTAGCCCTTCCTACAACCCATGCAATACAGAACCCAGTTTCTAAGAAGGAATTGCTTACTAATAATAAAAGGAAGTTGATTTCAAATCATAAGTGCCAGGAAAAGCAAGATTGTTTTTAACAACTTCCCTCCTACAGAGATTACATGGTTGAGAGCTCAAATTTGCTAAACCCACACATTTGTAGGGAACTTTTACATGTGACCTGGTATGCAAAATACTGTTGTAATATGAATAAAACATAACTTTTGCAGAAACAGGTACATTTTCCTTTTTAGTTTTCATTATGAAAACCAGAATATTTTTTGGAAGAAAGGATTTTAACTATCAGAGTTTCCTGAAAAATCAGTTATGTTCTTTCACTGATAAAGTAAAGGAGGAAAGCAAACAACAGAAACCCCTGACAGTTAATGTGTAGTCAATGATCAGAAGTTCTAAGGCAATTATTTTTTCCTTCAAAATGATACTAAAAATTTTTAAGGTCTGGTTATTTCCAGTACATTAAGATCATTTAAAGTCAGGCAGCCTTAGAGAGTGAAAGGACTTTAAAAAGGGTGTAAATTTACATTGTCAGAATCATGTAAAGTGATAATTGTATAAAAGACAATCAAGTTCTTTAATCTTATAGTTTGTTTTTAGATATCTGCTTTCAGAGTTTTCTTGCAACTGTCAAAGATTGAGATACCTTATTCAACCTCAAGATTCACACAAAAATTTAAATTTCTAAGATTGTGTTTCTTTTTTAGTTTAACTTCTATACTGTATCTCTCAGCATTGTCAAACATGCGGGTGTTTTTGTAAGAATTGCAAGAGTAATACTCATCAGTAATCATGACGTTCCTATATCTGGAAGCTATACTGCTTCAGAGGAAATCTGAAAGGTCAGTCTGCCTAAAGGAGAGCATTAATGTTACTGAGGACTACAGGGAGAAACCAACATTGCAGCTAGAAAGGTCTCTGCAGCTGGTGAAGCCTGCTGACAAAGAGCCCCTCAGGGAGCATGATACAGTCTTTATCTAGCTGGAGTCAGCACTTTCTGCCAAAAGGGAAAGCCAGCACTGCACCAGGAAAAGAACAAGTCTGAAGCTTGACCACAAGGACCTTGCAGACTCAGCAAATACTTTGAGGAGCCAGACACCCCGCAAAGGAATCCTGAATCCTGAGGGTTGGGGTCAGAGACAGGACCAGGGCTGGCCACTGGCTGAGGAGCCATAGCCCACAGAACAGAGGCCCGCAGCCAAAACCCAACAGAGAAAATATCAAAGAGCATCCTAAGGAAATGGAAAACAAAAAGATAAAAAAAAAAAATATCAGAAAAAAGGAAACCCTTTGATTCAATTATTTAAATGCAAGACGTGTTCTAATCTTAGTTACATTAATTGCTCTAAAGGTTGAACTGTACTACAAACTTGGTACTTTCATGATTTATTTTCCTGGCATAGAAAATAAATAAATTAATAAAAGCTATAAATTTTCTGAAGCACAATACCAGCTGTATAGATGAATGCAATCATAAACACAGTCATAGCTATAACATGCTACCACACAATTTGAAGTAGAAATATCTGTAAAAACACAAGTAGAATTATCTATAGAAAATATCTCGCTGACAGAGATTTATTAAAAATCATAGTTATATGTGTCTTCATTAAGAGGAAACTGCAGGAGAATGAAGGATACAGTGGGAAAAGTATTATATTTTAAAAGCATCTCCTTTATAGAAAGAACAGCAGTCTTAATAGTGCTTTGCCTTCAATAAATATAGATGTTTTCACTGAAACCGATGAAAACATCTACTGTGTTCTCTCTGATCCACTGGCAATCAAAGGCACTACCTAATTTGCAATATGATGATTTGGAGTATTGACAATCATTCATAAATATTACTTGGTTTTAGTATATTTTGTCTAGTGAGAGGAGGCAACAGCTTTGCCACAGCAGATCATCATGTGGCATAAACTACCATCGACACATGCTATATAAGTTTAGTGAATATAGAAACAGATGGAAACAAACTGAACACCCCTATTATGACTTCCTCCTTCATTGTTACTATACCGGTGCCTGCAGACACCAACGGAGAGTTGCATCCAGCACCTCAAGCCCTGACAAAGTTTAAGAAATAAAGCCTAGTCATCCCTTTAGAAATCTTCCAGGCTTTAGATAAAGATGAATAAATTGAGAAAAAAGAATGAAAGCTAGGGAAAGAAACAACTCCCTGCTGAATCAATACAGTTGCATCACGTACAGGGGGACAGAGCCCTGTGTGCCTGCTCACACACCCTGGGCTGTGTGTGCAGGGCATGTGCAGCAGAGCTGGGGGTGGTGGGATGAGAGCAGGGACCATGGCACGAGGCTGGGAGCAGAAACACCCACTGCAGAGCAGTGTGCTGGCCCATTTACATCTCCATAACTCCACATGCTAGACAGAGCTCGCCCACGAATTTGGACAACCAATTGTGTCCAGCATGTGAGCTCATGGAGATAAAAAAAAAAGAGGCAAAAAACAACCTAACACATCCATTCTTATTGAAAGTTAACAAAGGGTGTCCTTAGATAAATCCTTTCATGTTAGCTTTGTGGTCAATGTGGTTAGCATGGTGTGGTTTCAGTAGGCTGAGTAGCAGCCAACCTAATCATATTTCAGAGAACTCCCTGGAGTACACGTACAACAGGCAGAAATAATGGGACTGAAAAGCTACAGGCTTAATGAAAAATTTGGCAGTCTAGGGGGGCATAGAAAAAGGCAGATTGGAATGGAATTAAAATTGAAGCAAATTCTAAGGTAGCTTTTAGCTACTACTATGTAACTACTATGTTAGTACTAGCATCTGTGCAAAATGTGTGTATCATTTTTTCAGCTTACTTAGTAGACACTAACTTTTCAGAGAACTGTAGCAATTATGGAGGTCTAGAATGTATGCCATAATAGTTATGATAAGGGTCTAACTCTAGTGTTTTCCAGAAATTACTATTTAGTATTAATCTTTAAACTTGTTTAACCATTTCTTTTCCTTTAATGCCTTTCAACAGACAGACACAAGGTAGTGGAGGGAGACAACACTGCCACACAATCTGCTACACACAATTTCTGTTGGTAGGGTTTTTACTATTTGGGCAGAATAATTAAATAAATGAGTCCCTGCCAAGTAGTTATAAAAATTAAACGGTAGATATGGTAAAGTGTTTTAACAGCTGTGGCTGAAAATGGGGAGCCATCATATGTGTTACTGTGGGTAGCACTCAGATAATTATTGCAAAGTAGTCTCAACAGGAGGATCATTTGTAAATATTTACTATACTGTCTTTGTTGCTCTTCTTCAGGAACCTCTGACATGGAAAACCAGAGGTGTTTGAAACCTGCTTTGTGTGATTTGACTAAAGTCACTGAATAAACTACCTTTCTTGAATCTAGTCATTAATTCACACTGTTGCCCTTCTCATGAGCCCTTAGCAAAACAACACTTGATATTTCACATTTACAGAGCTACCCAAATGGCTAACCTACCTCAAGTAAACCCTGTAAATATTGCACAGCTAACAAGGAAACAGGTTAACTTCATTTTGCTTTTCTCATGACTGTGACTCTCCTCCCATGGAGCCATCTTCTGACAGAAGGAAGTGCTCTGGACCCAACTATTTCTCAAGTTACAGCTGTGGCTTGATGCTTAGCTGTCATACAAATATTGCATATTATATTCTCTGAATCTTATTGGGATGGCGATTTTCAAAACAAATATTATTCCATGCACAGTTGGGGTTTAACTACCACAAAACTTGCAGAACATATTAAGAAAGCAATTAGAAACACCTCCTAAAGATGAGTAAGATGTTGTCTTTTGTTTCTTCTGCTATTAAGTAATAAGGGACTATATTAATCCTAGTTAACTATATAGAAAAACTCTAAATTCTCCCTTTATATTCAAGAAATATTTTTACTGCAGTAGTTCATCATCCCAGTGTTTCAACTAAATCAGAAGTGGTTAAAGTCCAAACTTCTCATTTTCTAAATACATTGCCATCCCTTTATATTATCTGAAATACCTGGGCAATATATATGTACCCATCATTTTGTCTGACAACCTCTTTTGAAGGATGAGTTACTATTTCCCTGCCTAACTTCATAATCAGTCAAGGAATATCCGATATATAATTATTCTAAAATATCATTTAAAGGAGCAGGTAAATACACAACCCAGCCTACTTTAAAATATAAAGAATTTGGTTTAGGTTACTGTGCTATCTTTTACTGTCTTCTCAAGAAGAGAATGGAAGAGCTTTCTTCTGCCAATTGACAGAGAAGAAATCATCAATATTTTTGAAGTGTTTCAAAATAATATAATACTCAAATGAGTATTCTCCAATGACAGCATCATAATCAAACTAGTACTTACATTTAGATGAAGTTGGTTAGTCCACTGACCAATTACTTTGTATTCCGTACTCTTGTTGGTGATTTGATACTGAAAAATATCATAGCGTCCAGGAGCATCTCCATTTTCGTTGAAGATAACAGGTGTTCCAGCACTCCCTGAAAAAAAAATTAAAAAGCAATTAGGATAAATACCTTCAGAGCAATTTTCCAGAAAATATATTTTGGAGGAAAAATACTAATTAGAGATTGAGTAGGTTCTTTGCAATGCAAGGCTAGTATGGTAATAAATCCAAAAACCTCACAAAGAGAAAATGTGTGTTATTATCATCATCATAAAAATCTACCCTATCTATGGTTAATGAAAACAATTTGAAAAGATAATTTGCAATCTTTTTGGTTGGTTGGTTGGTTAGGTTTTGTGTGTGTGTGTATTACAAAACATCAGGAAATTCTGAGATAAAACAGAAGTGGAGAAACTTTTGACTTGCAGAAGGGCACAATTTCACTTAGGATCTGAATACAGCACAGTAGGCAAAAAATAGCAATCTTGTAATAAACTTCATAGAGAATTTCCCTGTTATGTATGAAAATAAAATTAATATCATCAACTTAGGAGCCAATGCTCATAAAAGACCTTGAGATGTAAATGTCTAAATCTGGTCACAGTTAATGTGATCAGTTTCTAGCACTGACCACCTGTGTAAAAGTGTTTTATCAAAATAAATTAAGGATAGCAGCTGTGCTTGTTGCTCTCTCCTCTATACATGACACTGCCTGACAGAAAGGGCCATTGCTGAAGCTGTCAAAAGTTATAAATCAACAGTCTGTTCTTACTTCGATCAACAAAATGTTCAAAGATTGAAAACTACATGTCTACCTTGGCAACCAGGCCAGCCAAATGAGAACACGTTTTGATTAATTCCCCAAGGTGACATCAAGGATCTGCACTCCTACAGAAACTTTTCAAAAACCACACAAAGAATCTCATTTTCACCCACCCTCAAATTCATATGTTTAGGTGAATCATATTTATAGTTGAGGTCCACTAAAGACAAATTCAAGTATCTTAAAGTTCTATTTCAGCGACTGGAGAATGAAATCTGTCTTTACTGGGGAAACAAACCAAACCACCACAAAACCCACCCCCCAATGTTTTCACGTTTCTCTATATGAACAACCAAGAAAAGGTGATTATCCAGTTCACAGCAAATTCCTACAGTATAAGACTTGTTAATGTAACACCTATAGGCACTAAGTCCACCGTGAGTTGCTTCCAGAGAATCTCAAAAAATGCTTGAAATTCTGGGTACATACCAAGCAGAAGCTAGCCAGTAGAAGTGGGGAAAGCAATCTACATACCCCAGAATTTCAGCATAAATACTTCTTGTATGTCTGTCTGTCTCCCATAAAGTATTTTGTTCTGTTTTGTATAGCAGCTTTCATACAAAACTGAAATCCAGTTAAATAAACAGTGCTTTCAGAGTGACAAGTGGCACATTAACTACTGTGCCAATTTCACAGTTCTGCCAGCAAAAGTCTGGCTGCAAAAATTAGATGTGAGCAACCATGGAAGAAGAGTATCAAAAAATTATGTGTGATAAAGACTTAAACCCCATGAAGATACAAGAGACTCAACTAATTTTTTTGAAAGCTCTTTGTGCTTTGCTCCCAATTCCTTTGACAAAATGGAGGGCAAGAAAAAAGCCAGTCTACAATTTTCCAAGTAATTAAATTATTCTTCACTGCTCAAATAACATGTTGATCCAATAAATTTCTTTCACCCAATAAACACATACTTAACTGTTGTTGGTATGGAGGTAACCATTATCATTACTATCAAGTAATGATGGAATTCATCTTTCCACTCAGCAGCATTTAAAGAGCTCATGGAAAGAACAGATATATTTTACCAACAGATACAAAATGCCCTTTGTATCCCTTAAGACCAATGGGAACTTCAGACACTCTTATGCTCAGCAGTAAGAGTGTGAGTCTATAATCTATTGCTGGTTTTAGAAATATCATGTACAAAGAGACAGAGTATAGTAGAGGCCAGAACCATCTTTCTCTTTGATATAGTGATGTTCTCAGCTAGCGTGTAACAGCATCTCACACTGTGCACCTCAGTCGACAAGGATGAAGCATCCTGCTGAATTCAGCTGCAACTCAACTTGTCCAACAAGATCTTTCTCATATAGCAGAAGTTAAAACAACCTTTGCCGAGTTATTAAAGTTAAGCTTGTTAAAACTTGGAATTAGCCACAGAAGATTCAGACCCCCAAACACTGGGAAGAACATACTATCCCTCTGTTGAATAACAGATTTTTAGAAAGTACAATAACTGTCACAGTGCTTGCTGTAAAGTAAATTTGATAATGTACTAGCAGTGCTGCCATAAGTAGTAGATACTGTGAGCAAGCAGTACTAGATCATTATTTTCATCTATGTCTTATGATTTATATATGTCTTTTAGTTCATCGTTGTTTGGTGGAATTAAACATTTAATGGACCTAAAACAAGTAGGTATACATGACTGGATTGTGCTAGTAAACCATTAGCTGCACAACCAGGAAAGCAAAGCTTAAACACATTTGAAGAAAATCTGGGGATTTTAGCAAGGGTTCCCAAAATTATGAATGCAAGATGGTAGCAGAAGCCTTGAAAGTGTAAGGACAGAATAAAAATAGAGGCCTCAAGATAAACAAATCACCAATGGCTAATCAGTGTTCTTAAAAGAATTTTCATCTCATCTGAAGAAAAATATACCCTGATGAATGATCCAGATGAACAGTTTGTCTGAGAATGGATAGTCCTCAAAATGAAAAGGTTTTATAAGAAAATATACTTTGTTGGATAGTCTATCAAATTAAAGTGGATACTTCTGTGGAAAAACTGATTAAGACTGTATAGAGATCAGATAATTAAACCATTTGGAGAAACACTGTAACTGACCATAACTAATAGCATAGGGGGAGGCACTTCTAGATTCAGTATATAACGCTGTAACATATGCCACTGAGTTGTACAAATGCCTCTTCTTCTGACAAACAGATATGCAGAATTGAGCGCTTGATATCCTGTACTGTACTGCCCTGTATGCTTATACTGTACCATTACCATTACAGGGAATTGCAACTTAGTACTAGTTTAAGACATTGAGTGTTTAATTGCTCCACTTAATGGTCATTGAGGACTGGCTGCTAAATCTAAATGCAACACACTGTGGAGAGAAAGTAATGCCGAATGCATCACTGACCTGAGGTAGTGAGCCCAGGTTATAGAAATTCCAGCTTATATAAAAAGATTTTGGGAAACCACACTGAATAGTTCTTGGATAGGATATTTATCTTAGAGAATGAACTTGGATATCCTCATCCAGGAACCGCATTTACTGGGCACCATCATAGGAAAATGTCACTTTTGCTTAGGAAAAATGTCCTTGTAATGCTAGCGTAGACCACCTCAGAGAATATAAAGTAGCCCACATTTTTAAAAATAATTTCACTGATTTCATAATCTTTTTTTTTTCATAACTTCTCAGCAACCGTTTAATAAGGTAGTTAAAGAACAGTGAGGGAACTGTGCCTTTAGGCCATTTCACATTTTATTCTCTGTGTGGTTATGTTGCCAAGTATAATTTTAACCTGTGATTGACTCAGGTAATTGCATTCAATCTGTCACCATCTTAACTAATTTTTTAATATATTCTGGATGCCTAAAACAGAAGTATATGGTAGGAATTTCAAGAATACATAATAAGCTTGGCTAACTATGGAAAATCCTGTGTGAACCTACATCTTCTTCATCTTTTCTTTGTGCCAGCCCTCTTTTTTTAATATATAAATGTTGCTACTAACTTATTTTGAGATCTGTTTCTGAAGTCTCTCTTTGCTGAGCAATTCCAGAACACTTTTAGAAAGTTGTTTGGGTTTTTTTTTCTGATAACTGTAGACTGATAAGTGGAAGGAAATTTTCAAATTTCACAATGAAGCATTGTTTAAAAGGTTTACGGATTTGTTTTGAAATCACACTCTTTTGCAGTTTAAAAGGTAAAACAAAAGAGGAAAATGTAGCTTATTCAATGTCCTCAGTCTGTAAAGGAAAAACTAGCAGTTCAGTCTCATAATTCACACAGGGTGAAAGTGTTCATTTCCCTTTACAGGAACTACTTAACCAAAAGGGATGAGATACAGTGGGAAGCATGTGGAGACAGGGCTCTATCCATTCTTCTACTCCTTCAAAGACACCACAGCACAAAGCAATTACACTGTCCTGGGAGCAGAGCTGTGGCTACATCCAGAGATGTTGTTCAAAATGCAAAGAAATATTGGGTTGTGCACCCGAACTGGTGTCCTGAGTTTTTCAAGTCATAAACATAAGTATTTGTCTACTACTGGACTTCCTTTTAACAGCCTTTGAATATATACTGTATGTATGATGCGATCACCTAAAAGCTTCAGAGACTTGATCTATTGTATACCAGATACCTTAGACTTTTGAAACAGAGTGGCTGATAAATATATCCTGCTTCAAAATCACTCCAAAATCAGACTAAATAAATAATCTTCTATAAAGTCTATAGAAGTTTGCTTTGTAGAATAGTTCTGTTACCATTCAGTTGAAGACAATCCA
>VZTV01049448.1:0-11469 GCA_013400875.1 Anhinga rufa
CTGACTGGGGCTAAATCATGATAGTTGGAGAGTTCAAAAGTTCAATTTCCAACATTTCTCACCTCACACACGTACACATAATTATGTGCTACCTGTTAGCAGTCACATTTTAAGCTATTTTTTCATCTACCACAGATATGAAGTGATGAAAAGTGGGAGTAAATTTTTTGTTTTGTAAATGGCTGTGAGCAACATCTAAGGCATGCTGTGCTGAAGGATGTAGCAACACAGTTTGAAGGCAACAAATAGACTTATGAGAAAATGTTTCCTGAACTCTTTAACAGTATTAATTTTGTATGAGTAAATGATCATTTTAAGAAGTTTAATCTTGGCCAGTTTTCAGTGGCTTTTCATACAGATGACAAATTTTTATTTGTGATCACAATCTCAATACAGCTGTACCTTTTCCAAGGCACTGGATGACTGGAGATCCTGTATAAAGACCTTAAGTTTGGTTGTTCTTATTTTATTATTTTGCATGGTGTTGAAAAGCAGTATAATAACTTCCAAAGCAGTACTGAAATACTTTTGCTGAGACATTGCAAGAATACTCATCATAAGAAGAAACAAAAATAGTCCAGACAACTGAAATTACTTATGGAAAATGCAGTCAAATACAAAGAAGCTTTTAAAGATAAGCTCTTGGGGAATTGTCTCTACAGGCAACACTATTTTCTCTTCTTGCAAGAGGGAGAAAATGTTAAAATCTTGTAAATTACTACCAATAAGATATATATTTGAAAAAATTCAAGTTGTTTGTTTCACTTGCATGCTGTTATGCCACTTCTTCAATAATTATTTCTTCAGTTTCATGCTTTAATTGATTCTTACCTTCTGCCTATTAAAGGAAGAATAAAACATTTCATTAGTGTTTCATGCATGAGATTAGCCGTGAGTTTATGAATCTCCTGTTATTCAGAGAGTTGTTAGTTATTATATAGAATATAGAAGCTGTAGTGGGACTCTGTCAATGCAAGGACTAAAGTAGACATGTCTAGGTCTTCTCTCTGTGACGAATTCCCCAAAAAGGAACAAAAGACTTTTCAACTCAAAACCCAGAAAACTCATCTTTTTAAATGTAGGAAAGTTAACATGATGAAGGAACAGAAAGTAAAGGGATTTATAAAGGCTCATCAGTGATCCAGTGTGTTCCTGTAGACACATTCCTGCTTCCAGACCTGGCTGTAGCCAGCTTAAAGACTTTCAGCAAATTGCAGCAAATCTTGCAACATGCTTTCTAGATAGAGTTCCCCTCTTACTTGCAATGTCTGTCTGTTCCTTCTTCTTATGAGTCTTTCCAGCTCCGCATAAGACAGAACCTCTCAGCTCTCTGCTATACTTTCTTGCTTACTATACCCTAGAAACTTTTCCTCCTTCAGCATCATTGCCAAATACTAATACGGGTCTCAACATCTGCTGTGACACAACTGGTTTTGGCCAGAAGTAGATTTCTTTGCCCCTTCTCTTCCCATAGCTGACCAACAGTCTGATTCTGCATTATGATTGGGCTGAGAAGCTTAGGGTCAGTGCTATGCTAATGATAGCATATGGCTTCTAGGAAGAGCAGGGTAAAATTGTGTATTTTCTCCAACACTCCAGGTAGACTGATGATGATGGTTTCAGAATGGAAAAGGAAAAACAGAAGAATTATTGCATATGGACCTCTTCCAATACTCCAAGAACAAAAAAAAGAAAGAAAATTTATCCTTGCTTCTGTGCATCTTTCTGACACTTAGGTCATACCTTTGAGACTGCAATGGATCCTTATTTACAATAAATTTCAGACAAATGGAAACAAAACATACCTGGAAATCTATTGGAGAGATCTCATGGAATGGGTCTCTTGGCTGTGGTACTGTAGCAGAGGTTTTTTTCAAATAAATGCTTCTACAATGACAAAAAGTGTTGGTGAGAAAAGACAGTGAAAAGAAAAAGAAAAAACATATGAACACATGCTATATAATAATGCTGCTGAGGTATTATTTTATTCCTCTAAGACTAAAGTAGTGAAATATTAACTAAAAATTACATAGGCTGAATACAATGGTATAATTTCATTGTTCAGTATTTGGATGATAATAATTTATTTTATGACTTATTAAAGAATCATAGGAAGTTGCTTTTTAAGTATCTGAAAGGGAAATATTCTCAAAACAAGGAAACAATTTCATGTACCACCTATCTACATTGCAGGGTCTGATGGCAGGAAAGCAGCACTGATACAAAGCCTTGTCCCAGTGCTGGAAAGCATTGTGTTATATTGATCAGGTGGGTAAGAAGGTTGGGAATCAGAAATACAGAGCCCACTTGAGAAACATCCAGCAGGTAATGATTCCTGCTATAGTTCAGTGTCATTTTTCCCCCTCCCTCCTCTCCTTTAAAAGGAGGCCAGAAATCTTCAGTTGGGAAAGAGGTGTTATTTCAACTACAGAATAAAAATTTTGCAAAGAAATAAGGCTTACACTATGAAGAGAATAAGTACGAGACTTGCTGCCACCACTGGTATCAGAGATAATCTATATGATGAAGTAGATGTAAGTTGTTCTTTTCCTGAAAGACAAGCAGTCATCAAAGTGTTGATTGACATGATGTGACAGAACAGGAAAGATTGCACACCTATGTGCAATCTGCTTTGCATGACAGTGTCAAGCACTGGTATGAAGTGGCTTCTTCCTTAGCTTAACACCTCATTGCCCTGTAACATGTGAAGGAATGAGATGGATGACATTGTGTGGACTGTGTACGGTAACTTGAGACTTTACCAAGTATTTTGGGAAGAACTGAGGCCTAGAGAGTTCTTCAAAATCCAAGGTGGCCAAGAGTAACAGGGGAGAAGAGAAGGTTATAAAGAAGTAGAAATGAAAGAAGGAAAAGAGCTGGCAACAGACCTCAAAAAGGTCTGCTTTATTCACTGTCTCCTTGCAAGAAGCCCCACTGTTACACCATAATGCTTGGAGACCTCCCTCATGCTAAGAGATATGCCGATTCTTCGCTCCTTTTTATCCTAGTCAATTAATGTGCAAATATAAATGTGTTTACATCTGTAAGTATGAAGTAATAAATGAGGCAGAAAAGTAATAACTGAGGGAAAACTAAGTCAAGGAGATGATTTTCATTCTTACCAAACTCTACGGGTGTACTCCACTCTCCCCAGCTTTTGCTCACTAAACAACCATTGTCAGTCGCTCTGATTTTGACGCTGTACCTTTTTTCTGCACTGAAGCTCTCAAATATGTAGGAGTTTCCTGTGCTGCCTCTTTCCTAAATATAAAATGACTAGACTGAGAATTTTTTATTCACTAGATATACAGATGTTAAGTACGACTCAGGTTCATTTAATGATGCAAACAGCTACAAAATATTTTACACATATTTCTGTGAACTAGTCACTCTCTGTAGTCTCACTAGACTAGAGTGAAATAACAAATAGAAAATGATCCCTTAATAAATTAGCTCATTCCATCCTAATTCCTTTTGTTTGAACATTTTTGTTATTGGTGATGTGAAGATGAAATTTGCAGTATTCTTCCCTGGCTCCTTAGCCTCTGCTAAACAATGGGACTGCAGGAAAAAAAAAATATTTTCAGTCTGTAAATGTTTAATTCTACTATAAGGTAATTCTTTAAAGATCTGGCATTCTCTTACCATGGAAGTTTTCAAAACTGAAGCAGAGTTTAACAGCCAGATTATACAGAAGGGAAAAAATGGACATATATTGAAATCTTTCTCAGAATATTGAGCTTTCTTGAAAACCTGAATTTTTTTCTTCCTTCTTTATACTGGCTTAACCATTCAGGTGATATTTTCTTGCCTCAAACACTCCCAGAGACCATTAATAAAGAAAAATATTCTCCACATTTTATGTGACTAATTGTAATGTAGAATTATGATACATATTTATATGTATATATGAATTTGGTAGGAAGTTCAAAAGACTGTAAAATGGAAGATTTTGTGACTTGCATAGAGGTAATCTAAAGTTCCATGTGTGCAGGTATTTTTTGTACCATGTTTTATAAATAACAGGTTAAAACTGAGTTTAGGAAAATTGTCAATAAAGAACACATACAGTATACTGAAACTGATAGTGTGAAACCAAAACTATTTGATTGGATGATGCTCTGATATTGGTGACATTTCAACCCATCATAAATGTTAGATTAATACAGTAATAAAGACTTACTGTATTAGATGTGATTTTGATGTTTTCCTCAGGATCAGCCTAGCAACAAAAGAAAATGTAAATGTTTATGATTATTCTTTTTATTACTATATAATAAGGGGTTCTGCCTTATGAATGGCTGATTTTCAGGAAAAAAAAGTACATTTAATATTTTAAATGTGTTCTCTTAAGACTGTGATGTTAAGCTGTTTGTATTGGGTTTGCACAGCAACATTTTTCTAGTTGGGGGGCTACAGGGGTGACTTCTGTGAGAAGCTGCTAGAAGCTTCCCCCATGTCCGACAGAGCCAGTGCCAGCCGGCTCCAAGATGACCCACTGCTGGCCAAGGCTGAGCCCATCAGCGATGGTGGTAGCACCTCTGAGATAACATATTTAAGAAGGGGGAAAAAAACTGCGCAACTGCAGCCAGAGAGAGGAATGAGAATATGTAAGAGGAACAATTCTGCAGACACCAAGATTATTGAAGAAGGAGGGGGAGGAGGTGATCCAGGCACCAGAGCAGAGATTCCCCTCCAGCTTGTGGTGAAGACCATGGTGAGGCAGGCTGTCCCTCTGCAGCCCATGGAGGTCCATGGTGGAGCAGATATCCACCTGCAGCCCATGAGGACCCCATGCTAGAGCAGGTTGATGCCTGGAGGAGGCTGTGAACCTGTGGGAAGCCCACAATGGAGCAGGCTTCTGGCAGGACCTGTGGACCTGTTGAGAGAGAGGAGCCCATGCTGGAGCAGGTTTGCTGTCAGGACTTGTGACCCTGTGGGGGACCCACGCTGGAGCAGTCTGTTCCTGAAGGGCTGCACCCTGTGGAAGGCACCCACGCTGGAGCAGTTCATGAAGAACTGTAGCCCATGGGAAGGACCCACATTGGAGAAGTTCATGGAGGACTGTCTCCCATGGGAGGGATGCGCGTTGGAGCAGAGGAAGAGTGTGAAGAGTCCTCCTGAGGAGGACGGAGCAGCAGAGAAAACGTGATGAACTGTCAGCAACCCCAATTCCCCGTCCCCCTGTGCCACTGCAAGGGAGGAGGTAGAGAATTCAAGAGTAAAGTTAAGCCCAGGAAAAAGGTGTTGGGGGAAGGTGTTTTAAGATTTAGTTTTTATTTCTCATTATTCTACTCTGAATTGATTGGTAATAAATTAAACTGATTTCCCCAAGTCGAGTCTGTTTTGCCTGTGACAGCAATTGGTGAACAATTTCTTCCTGTCCTTATCTCGACCCACAAATCTTTCACTATGTTTTCTCTCCCCTGTCCAGCTGAGGAGGGGAGTGATAGAGCAGCTTTGACGGGCACCTGGTGTCCAGCCAGGGTCAACCCACCACACTATTCTTCCTCTAAAAGATTTTTCCTCAGCACTGGTGCTCTGAAATACTGTACCCTTTCAATTTGATTGCAGAACTGAGTATCAAAGAACTACATAAAAAAAGGCTCAAGTTGCCCACCATTTAAAATTATATGTTTTACCCGTACAAAACAAAGTATCTAAAAAAGTACTAGTAAACTGGAACAATGTTTTTTTCCATTAAAACTTTTGACTGTATAGCTTTTACATTCTTAAACATTTAATTTAGCTATGTTATTGGTCCTTTTTTTTCTTTTTTTTTCTGTTGGAATAATGAACTCACAAATATTTCCACAAATATTTCAAACTTTGCTTTGATGGATATACTACCACCTTCCATATTCATCTAAGTCTTCAGAATACTAGCAATTCCTGAAATGTATAACAACCATATACAGTCAAGACCTGAAAAGCTGGATATTCTGTTCCAATAACCTGAGAGAATATCTTTTTATTGAAAGACATGGATGGCTCTTTTCACTTTAAATTAAAAAGAAAGGACACAGAACTCAATAAAAACCCACAATGAACAGATGCTGTATTACTGCCCCTTACATGTGATTTTGACGGCTGTGGTGCAACCATCCTGACCGTATATGCTGCAGACCTACTTTAGACCTAAACTCCTGAACTCCTTCAGCAACACCATGCTTGTATCAGTAAATGGAGGCAATAGGAGAACAAGGCAAGGTTGGACACACAAAGGTACAGTGGTCCAGGTGGAGACACCTAAGAGACCCTGCAACACATCCTAACTGAAATGTGCACCTTTGTAATAAAGCTTGTGTTACTTCTCTGGACCTAATTTAGTAATACTATAAACCTGACTGAGCAGTAATGATGACTACAAGAAAAAATGTGGAGTGAGTTTGTGAAAGACATGATAAAAAGTGCTGATGGCATAGAAGACTGCAGAAAGGAAAACCACAGAACAGAAGGTCCCGACCTAACTTCATCAAAAACCAGCAGTAGGACTGAAAGACTACACTGGGACCCAAACTGCCTTACAGGGACACATAAAATCGTTTGTGTCCAATTTAACAGTAGTTTTGATTTGTTTTGTAGTATATTTAGAGTTCATTTGATGTGTCCTATAACTGTTCATAATAAAGTCATCAGGTAACATGGTCCATCCCCCTATATGTGCTAGAATAGCTATTCACACTCAGTGTGGGGAATCCCTTGCCCAGTTTCTTTAAGGACCAGCTGTGGACTGAAAATATTCCCCCAATTTACTGCCCCTATTTGTGAGTGACAGCAGTCCTCAGCTCATGTGGAAGAGGGGCACTACATATCAAAAAGGAGAGATTAGTTAAGCAGGGAAAGACAACAGGGTATTAGTTGTATGGTAGTATGTGTGGAAATACAAGTATACAAAATGCTATTAAGAGTCATAATTATTCGTACCTTGTTTTCTATGACAATTTCATATTTGAAACAAGCATATGTTTTCACATGACTTGTGTGAGGTGGTTGCCATCGAATTTCACAACCATGAGAAG
This sequence comes from Anhinga rufa, assembly GCA_013400875.1. Lineage (NCBI taxonomy): Eukaryota > Metazoa > Chordata > Aves > Suliformes > Anhingidae > Anhinga > Anhinga rufa. The sequence goes on from VZTV01049448.1 coordinate 7,023, forward strand.
TTTCTGTACAATTCACAGTGACATTTAATGGAGGGGTGAGTTTTTCTACAATAATATAATCAGAAATACTATTGATTAATAATTATCTCTCTTCACTCTGCCTTTTTAAAATATAGGTAAATGCTCAAGCAACTGGTCTAAAAAGTTGTAATACAGCTTTACCAGAATTATTATATTCACCTCATATTCTGAAGCAGGACTCCCTGATTTAACACTCCAGCTGAGGAGCCTGGAGTATCAGCAGCAACAGTAGGTAAAATTAAAAAACAAACAGTTTTTTGATTTTACTGAATTCAACATGCAATCTGTGCAGGGTTTTTCTTAAATACTGTGTTCATATTAAACAGAAGTAATTTTTTTTTATTAGCAACATTCTTCCATTAAAGAAAAATGAAAGTTTTTGCTTACAGTGTTAAAGTAATTGGTATTTTTGTATTATGTGTATGAACAGAATTATGAGATAATAAGACCAACACCTGGATAGTCCCACTCAGGCATCCTTAGCTAGTTAATCCCAAAAGACTACACCTTTGTTTCAGAGAACAAATATTTGACTGAAATGTTCGCAATTCTCTGACCTATGATTTCAGATTGTCTCTCAATCTTTTTTTTTTTGTTCATTCTTATACTTTTGATGTTTCAGCCATCAAGACTTGGGGGAAAAAAAAAAAACAAACCACAAAAAAAAGCAGTTCTGAGGAGCAGTAGTTTAAAAATGTAAGCTTTTTTCCAGGAATAAATTCTTCATTCCCTTAGCATAAAACTGGAAATAAAATAGAAAAAAAAATCCTTACCAATACTGTGCAGAATAATCATCTTCTTATATGACTGAATGTTTTGTCCACTTACAGACCCATTTACCAGGAAATAAGCTCTTATCTTTTCTATTGTCACATTTCGGAATCTACATCCTGTGTGCCTTCCACAATTATCTTCGATGTAATCCTGGCATTCTGTGAAATCTTCTTTCCTTTACATGACATGACATATTGCATCAGTTAAATATTGACAATGTCACATGTCAGACCAGAAATCAAAATTCCCTAGATTCAAGCAGACCTACTTACCTTGAAGTCTTCCAGTACAGAAAATATTGGGTGTCTCCTGAAGCAGTCCTGCCCACATGCCAAGTGCAGTTCATGAAGGAAACATTAAAAATGACACAGACAAAATTTTCAATGGCTGTCCCATTCATGCCTGCAAACACAGGAAGAATATCCCATGTCCACTCTGTGGAAAGACTGTATAATGGCTCAAATCACACAGATCTCTGCAAACTCATGCAGTAATTTTTACCTGATTAGTAAATCCAACTGCATATTTTTTGGGTCTTGCAGTTACATGCTTACTTTAAAATAGCAATGATTTCATTTTTTTGAGCTATGAGGATAGTCTATCATTGTTACAGATGCTGAAGATGTGACTAGGATTTAATCAACTCTTAATCGAGTCAGACACAGTAATGTAGTGGAAGCTAATAACAAAGTCAGTCACTGTTGTGCCCTTTGTTTAGATCCCCTGTTTATCTAAGGTCCAGACTACAGTGGAATATAATTTCTACAACCATGAGCAAGGCAAATTCTCTCTCCTGTGTTTGTCCTAGACACTCTGACCCTTGGTTGACTCATAAAGGACTAAGGATTTAAAATAAGCTGTCCACCACTTCTGTGTAACAGCTGGGTGATTACAACCTAACCCTGAGATTGCTTCCTGAAGCTAGCCCCTGCAGAAGTGTCACTATTTTGAAGAGAGGATGGCGTATTTTTTTGATCTTGAATTGAAAACAGTTGCTAATCCATTCTGGCACTTTGAATTCAAGGAGAGGGGGAATTTTGTTTGCAGTGATCTTGATAGAAGCAGGGCTGAATATCCATGTCGTTAGTGTAAAGTCAAGACAGAATTGAAGCAGGAGTTGATAGCTTGCTTAAGTTAAAAGACTATTCAGGTTGTGTATTCACACGATGAATGAATTCCTTGTGTGTTTGTTCCTTATCAAAAGGTGAGATCTCCAACAGGAAATAATAATCACGTAGTACCTCTTCTCAACTACTATCATCATGAATTGAAGGACTGGGTCCCAGCTTTCCAAGAGAATGATTCACTGATCTTAAGCACCACAGGTATCACCTTTACTTGTACCTCCCCAGTTAGCCTTAAAGCTCTCTGTGTATATAACACAGGTTCTCAAACAAGGCTCAGAAGCCACCACATTGTGAGACCAAGTGACTGTCTTCTGTCCAACCTGCACTACAGTCCAAGTTGGAAGCCTCTTTTTCCTTATGTTCCCACAAGCTTATCATTTGAGCAGGGTCCTGTGCCCCCTGCTCTAGGTGTGCCTGCTCACACAGGGGGGTTGGACAAGATGATCTGTGGAGGTCCCTTCCAACCCCTACCATTCTGTGATTCTGTGATTCTGTGAAATAACTGACAGAGCTGATTTCAAAAGAAAACCTGTTATTGAGCAGACCAAAATTTCTGACATCATCAGATGCTTAGGGAGAAAAGTAGGAGTGGGAAAGCACCAAGCAGGCCTTTGCCTATATGCTCTCTCATCTACCAGCAAACAGTGCCTATGGACTTGCAAAGTTAAAGGCTACCTCATAGATCACTGTCCTTAGCAGTCTGAGAGAGCCTGATCCCCCAGTAATTTCCCTCAACTCTTTTGAATCCCTTTATTTTTTTGGCCTCTACCACATCCCTTACCAATAGGATGAGCAATGGAAGAATTCAAAAGGTCTATTTTCCTTCTGGCTCCTATCCTCTCTTCAGCTGTAATGTGAGAAAAAGCAATTCTTCTCCAGAAAAGAAGGAGCTCAAACACACTTTTGTACGTAATGTTTTTTCATGGCTTGCTCCAGGCAGCTACTGTGCTGTATGGAGGCTTTTGGGACTACTCTACAGAATGAAGTTTCTGTCATTTGGGTGTACTACAAGTGCAGGCATGTAATAATAGTGGCTAGGCTCACAGTTTGCAGAGTGAAAGGCTGTTATCTAGGAGACCTGATCTAATATGATGTTATGTGGCTTGGTTACAAATAGACCTGGATGAATGAAACCTCATCCCTCAGAACACCTCGGTGGAAGTGTTCACTTCATTCTCATCACACTGGGATTCACCATGCACTAGGAGGAATGTTGTCAGGGACAGGACCTTGCAAAGGAGTCTCAAGATTAGCAATCATCCGATTCCTTTGGAAATAAAGAGGAATTGTTCAAGAGACAACAAAGTTGTCAGAGTACTCCTGGATTTCTGGAAAACTTCCTCCCTTCCAAGAGGAAAGTTGAGACTGTTTCAAGAGCTTGCTTCAACAGCATTTCTTTTGACAGCAGTGTTGGCCTAAGCATCCACTGGCCTTCCCCATCCTCCATGGCTCCTTCCTGATTCCATCCTGCCTCCCTGGATGTGCTAGTACCATTTCTTGTGGGACCTCATAGTCAGTAGTTATGAAGAAGGGATCATCACTAAAACTAATAAAGCTCCTCCCACTCCAGCAGTTTTTGTTTCGTTTTGTTCTTTTGTTCTTTTGTTCTTTTGTTCTTTCATCTTAGCATCCTTTACCACAAACAATGGAACAAGCTTATCTGGGATGACACTGTGAGTTAGCAACAAAGACCCAGAGGAGAGCTGTCTAAGCTGTTTCTGCTGCTGCAAGAAATGTTGACCCCTATCTAGTTACTAAAGGTACTTAAGCTCTCAGCATAGAGTTGCTTATATCCAGCTTATGTGTAGGTTTACATATATATATATGTATAACAAACCACTCCTGAGAGTCCAGTGATTATGGTACTGTACTGAGATGATAGACAGCTTTGCTCAGTTCTCTGGTCTGCCACATATTCACATTATGACCCAGGGTCAATCAAATCTGTGCACTTCACTTCCTCATTTACAAAAGAAATTGAGAAATTTTCTTCCCATCAAGAAATTGTGAAGTAAATGCAGCAGTCTGAAGTATGATCACAGGTGTTGGGCAAGGGTCTTAGGGGGATAGGCTTTGTAAAGCCTTTGACAATGTTGCAAATGAAAAGAAAAAAATGGTTATTCTAATTTCAAATCAGATCACAACCTGGTTCACATGTGGCCCATCAAGCAGATGAGTTGGCTGGCAACACAGGAAATAGGGTGAAAGGAACTCCTAAAATGACATTGTGGTCAAGGAAAAAGCAAATGAAACCACATCCTTGGCCTCTTCAGCAATGGCCTCAGTTTTTTATATCCAAGAGAAGCATATAGAGATTTACTCAGATGTTCTTAAATTAACCTAAGTTCTACAGCCAGAACATTACTCTGTCTACAAAACAGCCACGGCCAGCTGCACAGTGTCATGTTCATACCAACATCAAGCACATGCTGGGAAGATCACTCAGGTGTGTGTGAGTCACTGTATTCCCTTTGCTGACAGGAATTTTTTCCTAGGTTTTGAGGGGATTAATTTTTCATTTTTTC
>VZTV01049450.1:0-27967 GCA_013400875.1 Anhinga rufa
TTCCAGGCATATCAGTTTTACTGTCAGCTGTAAGCAGAGTATTTTGAATGTCCTATTTTACTGAAATGGAAAAGTCTACCATAATCAAAACTTACAGCAGTACTTTTCTTCCCTTATTCTTCATAACTGATAAAGTTGCGCTAATTTATGTGAGATTGTTTTCTAAAGTAGTATACAACATTGGTTTGACAGAAATGCTGGGTAGTCAGTTGCTCATATTTTGTCTTTATTCTGCTGTGTAAAGAGGTTTTGAAGCCAATGAATTATCATAGCAGAATATTTAGAATATTTTTAATATTTTGGATATTTAGAATATTTAGAGCTTGGAATACAAAAGTAAGAATTTAGGGAAACTTATGGATCTCTGCTGGAAACAAACCTAGTTAATTAGAGGTTGCTGAAAAACAACAGGACCCAGATCACAAATATTTGTCCATATTACAGTTGAACCTAACTTGCACTTCACATTTACTTTGTATTGCACTTTTTTACATGGATTTTTTTATTCAGTAGTTGAAAAATTGGCTTGGGGATTGGGAGATCCCTCCAAGGTGAGAAAGCATCTGTGTTTTTATGGCTGTTTTTGTAAATATCTTTTTCTGTAGATATCTGTTGTACACGGATTTAGATATAGATACATTCATATGTATAATTAGGGGTGTAGACATTTGGTTAACTTGAAAGCTCCAAAGTGTCATTTGTCACATTTATGGTAGGAACTTTAGCTGCGTTAAATACTTATTCTTTTCCAAAGTGACTTTTTTCTTTTCCCTCTACAGAAAAAAAATCAAAATGTACTTCATGAAACTATTGTATATGAAGCACTTATTAGCCGTAATTAAATGGACAATATGAATTTACTACGTCTTTAGGACTCTGGCTTGTTCTGGTTTAGAGCAAGATGATTAATGCAAATACATATTACTTGAGATAACCATTTAGCAGCTAATTTAGCCAAATTTATTACAGCAGTTAGAGGTTTTTCATTTTAGCAGACGGAGACAAGGACATGACAAAAGCAGAAGGTGTATATGAATGCACACTGCCCTCTAGTGCACAACGCTTTATGGGATTAGTCAGAAATGCAGAGGAGAGTAAGTGCTCCAGTAACAATAGTACCCAGATTTTGTATAGTTTAGGCTTTCTTTAAAACCATGCTGCTTCCTTCCACTGAAATATTTGCATTTCATCCCCTTCTCCTGCCACTGAAGCATCAGATACAACCCAAATCCATTTCAACTTGGCAATATTTTGGCTAAAGTATTACTTCAAACAGCTGTATTTTTAAGCCTTCTTGCTGTGAGCATTTAATAACACCGTTTCACATTACTGATTGCTTTTACTTGTTTCTCTGTTTCCTAGCATATTTCAAACATTGGGGAGAGTTGTCACTCTTTGGCTCTAACCAAGCCATTCTGTACCTCCCTTAGGCCTCTTTCTCAGTCTGTTGGTAGATTTACTTTGCTCTGGTAGAAAGTAAATTCTCCCAAGACTTTCCCCCCACTGACCAGTGGAAATTTCGTTCATCTGAGAACTGTAAATTCTGTTTGACAAGATCAAAGAAACAGATGTATAAGTTCAGTGGTTGATATCGCCTGCAATATGGAGAAATGATCAAAGCAGCAGGGGTAGAGTATCTTCCCAAACCTTTCAAATATCCAGAATCTCAAAGAGGTCTACCTAGGAGCTATGAATAAATCACATATAAATTTGCCTCTTTTTTTTCCTTTTCTTTTTTTACAGTTTGACATTGAGTGCATTGAAAATGTCCACACAGCAATAAGTATTCTGTGAACCAAAGAGATTTGTAGTTCTTTTTACTTTTCTTCTTCCCCTAGAGTTTCCAAAACAGATTAAATTTATACTCTAAAAACTTGTAAAATGTACAGCTAGTTATACTGAACTTCAGATCCTGTTTGTCACCTCACTGGCATGCTGCATTAAACCTAAAGGAAGCCAAGCATCTTCTGCTCATACATGTGGCATGTTGTACAATGAAGATCATTTTACCAGAGTTCTAGCATGCACTATATCTTGCTTCTGTTTTGTTTGTATTTTTTTGCCAGTGCTGAATAAGGGTCAATGTGTAACAAAGTATTACCGCTGGATGCAGAAGAACGGAGGTTACATCTGGATACAGTCTAGTGCAACCATAGCTGTCAATGCCAAGAACGCAAGTGAGAAGAATATCATCTGGGTCAATTACCTTCTTAGGTAGGTCTTCCAGTCACTTCTTTCATATGAACTGCTGTCTCTGTTGCTTATCTCTGTTGGTGAGAGTTTTAGGGAAAAAATTATTGCCTACTGGAGAAAGTTAAGGAGAAGAATTTTCATATGGTCCACCTCAAAAACAGTGCCATTTGGTTATATTTATCGAGGCATCTGTCATGTCTCAGTACACTGGAATATTCTTGAATTATTATGCTGCCTTCGTCTTCAAATAAACCCTCCACCATTTTATTGCATGCCTCTACTGCCCTGCAATCTACTCAACCTGAGCTCAAAGATAAAAGTGACCCGCACCAACTTTCAGTAGTTGTGTTATAAAATCTGGTGTGAAGTGTTGGGCACTGATTTATTTGGTTATTGAAAATGCATGGAAGCAAACTTCTGGAATGCTACAAAAAGGCCTCTCTGAAAGGTGTTTGCCAGTTCACTCCAGAGAGAGGAATTTTCTCAGGAGAAAAGCCTTGAACTAATATGTTGCTCCTGTAACCATCAGACAGTATTCACACTGAAAAATGCAAAATAGGATTTAAAAATAAAAGCAGTAATTAAAACAATTTTAAACTATTAGAACTATTTTAAACAGAAATAGTAACAATAACTTGAATTAAATTATCTTCCCTGAGAAAATCTGTTCTACCAAAGCCCAAGTATTTTTAAAGGACTGGTTTCTGAGCTCAGGGGAAGACCAACAGTCACTGAGAGACAGTGAATTATAAGCCTGATCTTTCTTATCTAAAAATACCTTTCAACGCATTCTGTCTTGTGAAAATGCTCAATAAGATTGGGGGATTTTCTGTTTCATTCCAGAGGAGAACAAACAAACAAATAAAATTTAAAACCTTGAGATTGTCATGAAATGCAATTGTCATTTTCTGGCCTGTTCTCCTTTTAAGTTGCTTGTCATGGTTTGTTACATTCCCTTTGATGCCATGAGAGTTCAAAGTGATGTCTAGGGGTCAGATTGTGACTTACTATGCCAAGTCCAGCAAGCCCTGAAGAGACTGTGCCTGCCTAAACTTGCATGTTGAAATACTTTTGATTCCCCTTTTGGGGAAGAAGAGGAAGCAACGCCTGGCAGGAGAGCATTGAGGGATACTGTGGGGAAACCTTCCACAGCAGGGGAGCGTTCATTGGGGCTTGCATGTTCCTGTCCTGCTATGATTGAGCATGGGCATTTCCAATTACATCCCTATCCTGCTACTTTTTTGTCTCTTTTTGCAAGAGTGAGGCAGAATGCAGCTTTTCAAGAGGTCAGCTTAAGCCTGCCAGTTCTGAACTGGAAGTATAGTTTCACTGCCCTAGTCCTAACATGGCCTCAAAACACTCATATTCTAGCTGGAAAAGTGGTCCATAAGAATTATGAACAGTTGCCTCTGTCCCCTTTGCTGCTTTCTAGACAATAGGTGAACCTAGTCCACAAACATCCCACAAAATTATTTTCTCTACCAGCAGCATATACCTAAGAAAAAAAGAAAAGCAGTGTGGTCTTCCCCAAGTCTCCTCCCAGGACCTGATTTTTCTGCTGCATTCCCTTCACCGGTCTGTTAACTTCTCCACTGAATTTGTATTTTTAATTTAGATTTCTCCTAGTACTGGAATCTACAAAAGATCCAAATGTCCAAATAATATTTTAATGACACATCAAGGCATAATTAGGTCTACTCTTAGCAGGAGTACTGGTCTGTATACATTTCCATGCATTAGAAAGTATGATTCAGCTGTCTGTAAAAGGATAGACTAATTATAGTGACAGGGAGGATTAATGCTGTTCTTGTTCTAGCAACTTGTTATTCACAGTGTGAAAGTCTTCAAACATCTTTTGCTTGGAGGGGGCAATTTTGGTGACTGCCCTGGGATGCAACAGAATAAAGTCACTTTGTCAGGACAAAACCATAAAGATGATAATCGTAAGAATGGCATTTCAATGTGAACTGTGTGAACTCTGAATTTTCACAGTACACTGTAATAGGCTGAATATGGGCACACTGTCATTGTGTCAGTGTGTCAGTCACCCCCAGTGCTGCCTCATATTGTTCTACGCAGGACTGCAGATTTTCTGCTCTGTCACCGGGCTGGAATTTGAACTGCATAGAAATGCTCACCTATTGAAAAATTACTAAAGACTTTGTTTATTTTCAACATTCCTATGCCACTTATGTCTAGCTGTGTCTGTTCCCCTGCCTTTGCATGAATTTGGGAAAGGAACACATTTTAAAAGGTACAAACAAGAAAAAACATAGGGTTTGGGGGTTTTTTTCAGTTTCTCTGGTAGTGTAGCTTTTTTACATTGCAGTCATGTTCTTTGCTAACAAGTCACAGGTGAGCACCACATGAGCAGATGAAGATATGATTATAATGGGTGTGTTGACAGTTCTTTATCCCTAACATATGCATCTTAACATGCACATGTGCATCTGTCATAGAGTGGTTGCTTTTGGTTTCTTGGTGATGTGAATGCATGTGTGCAGTGTTTAAAAAATATATAACCTTTTTTATCTATTTTTTGGCCAAATTCTTTTGAGCAATGGTCCTTTTCTCTAGCCCTAACTGATCACCTTCTTACTAACTTTATGTATGGTCTGCTTGATTAAAGTGTGGAAAACAGGAACGTTGAGGAAAACGGGTATTGAAAGGGCTCTGGCAAGGTTGATAGAGAACATTGTTACAGAGATAACTCTAATAGACATTGCTGGTGAGAGAGTAACAGATTGGAAAAGTTAAAACACCCTCTCTGTCCTTCCAGGCACAGTAATGGGATCGAAATCGAGATATTTTGTTGTTGGATGATTACACAGTGTAGCTTTACTGTTAGATATCACTCAAACCATGGTGTCCCACTTCAGTAGGAATGCTTTGATAGCTCTAAAACTTCACTAGAATCAAACGAGTTTTAGTACCTGGTCAATATAAGTATTTGACAGCAGTATTAAAATAAACCTTCATAAAATCCCTGCTGTGAAGCTCTGAGGAACTGAAAATGTATGTTTCTGTGTTTGCTCTGCTATTCTTCCTATTTATGTTCTTTGTTCCTGAACTTTGGTATGAAAAGAGGGAAAAAACATGAAACTGCAAATCATCCAATTGTGTTTATTGCTGTCTCCTCTTCAGTAACCCAGAGTACAAGGACACTCCAATGGATATTGCACAACTTCCTCATCTGCCAGAGAAAACCTCAGAATCCTCGGAGACCTCTGACTCTGAATCAGACTCAAAGGACAACTCAGGTAACAAATATGGTGTGCCTTTACACCCACAAAATGTCCATATCATGAGAGCCACATGGTTGGCTTTCAAGTTGCTTTTACTTCTCAAGGCTTGTTCCATTATAACAACGAAAAAAAAGTCCTATTAAATTGAAAAATAGTAGCAAAATCATTTAATGACCTCAGCATTTCCACAGTATCTCCATTTCCTCAGTATTTCTCTTCACTCTGTGCATGCATCCTTGCCTACGTGGCACTGAACTAAGTATTTGATATCCCAGCTAAGCTTTATGAACAGGTATTGTGCCTTGTGCAGAGGATCTGGGATTGTAACTGTTGAGTATAATTCTAGTTCTTGTCTTTCCAGAGTAGGTATATGTTCTGAAGATAAGTCTCTACTGTCAATCTTTATGACCCTTTTTCCTGTATAAATACATTTTGAAGAGTCTCACTAGGGGGCAGTGAAGATTGCAAAATTTGAGGGGTTTCTTGGGTTAAAGAATGATATTTTATTAGAAGGTATGGGTTCAAGCACTTGTTTCTAAGCTGTTAAAGTCTGGGACTTCAGCTGTTTTTTAAAAGCTAAATGTACTTGTCAAACTCAATGTGTAAATTAGACCTACAGATGGTCCAGCGCACAGATGGTTCACACTTTCCCCATTAGTGTTAGAAGTGGCTACCTAGGCACAGGTACAGATCATCTAGCTTTGAAAAGAGCATGGTTTCCAGTGGCCCAAGAACTAAGGATGTTACTCTGCTGTAGTATGCAATATGTATATCTGATTTTTCTCTCATGTCTATGATAACAACCAAAAAAAATCGGGAGAAAATGGATCACAGTGACATAAATCAAGCAAAAGAAAGAAGAGGATCAGTCCTTAATGTTATGTTATATTATACGATACAGCTGTTCTCTTTCATCTTTTGCCTTCATTTGTTCTCCTTTGACAGCTTGGCATGATGATTTTAGTCAACATTAGGCACACATACAGGCTTGTTGCCCACTGTCATTGGCAATCTCTTCACCCAGTGCTTCCTTTTTGCTGTCTTGTTCCTAAATAGCCAAGTAACACATATGTGGAGGAGACTTTATGTTTCCCATGTGCACTGTAAGTTTCTGCAGGTGAGAAGTGCGTGTGCATTCATGACTCCTAAGGCTGATGCAGAGCAAGAGAGCATTCTTCAAAGGTGCACAGATGTGTATATCTCAGGAGGAGATATCTGGCAGTCTTGGAAGACAGCAGAGGCAGGGGGGTATTTTCAGTGGTGCCCAATGACAGGACAAGGGGCAATGGGTACAAGTTGGAACACAGGAAGTTCCACTTAAACATGAGAAAAAACTCCTTTGCTGTGCGGGTGCCAGAGCAGCGGCCCAGGCTGCCCAGAGAGGCTGTGGAGTCTCCTTCCCTGGAGACATTCAAACCCTGCCTGGACGCGGTCCTGTGCCCCCTGCTCTAGGTGTGCCTGCTCACGCAGGGGGGCTGGATGGGATGATCTCTGGAGGTCCCTTCCAACCCCTACCGTTCTGTGATTCCGTGATTTCTTTCAAAAGAATTAAATAGAAACGCCAAAGGACCTGAAATTGGAACAGCATCTTGGATGAAACCAACAAGTTCAGTTCAAGCTCAGATAAAATCCCAGGCAAATTTTGTGCAGTTTTAGACTACCTCACCCTAAGCCCACTCTTGACCAGCTAGAAACCATGGCCTTAAAAGAAAGCACCTTCAAAAAAAGAAAAAAATTGTAGGAGGAATTCAGTCCTAGGTGCAACAAAAAGCTGGATGAAATTTAGGGGTTTCCGGCTGTTCCTTTGCTTCTGTGGGTTTCATTTTTCAAAAGGGAGGGTCTCTCTGCTGCTGGTGACTCAAGCAAAAGTCCCACTGAGCGTCTTGTGAAGTGCATTGCCCTGAATCCTCAGGCAGCTTCCCTGTCAAGCCCACCTTCTCCAGCACTTCTGGGAAACTTTGGTATTGACATGGCTCCAGGAGTAACCAATCTTTACAGGAAAACTGCCCCTTCCCCTCTCCCCCTATAATGAGTATATTGAAAAGGGTAGTACTTGGCTCTGATGAGTGAAAAAACATCTTTTATTTCCCAACAAAAGATTTCTGGCTGGACTGTAAAAGACAGGGTCTCCTGAAGCCTTTCATGACCTTTTCAAATAGCATGATAATGGAGAGTATTCATTCTCAAAGCTGCTTTGGCTGTCTGAGTCCAGTGGGCTAGAGTGTTTATCTCATCCGTATTAGAATTAGGTAAAAAATCTAAAACACAACTAAATGAATTCAGGCAAGAAGACTGACAGCTTCTCAGTGCTATAGCTGGGCTATTTTCAATGGCCTTTAGATGATTTGGATCAATCAAGAATTTAATTCACTGCCTGAATTTCTTTTTCTGTTTGGTTTTTTTTTTTTTATTTGTTGCCCTTCAAGGGAATATGAGAAGACAGTCTAGCTATGTAACAAAATTGTTATAACTGGTTTATTCATTCAGACTTATACATGTACGACCTGCTTCTCCTCTCACATGGGAGGAAATCAGCAGTAATTCCACTGAAGTCAGAGACACTATGCCACTTTGAAAGTGGCAACGGTGAGAGGAAAATTAGATGAGAGGACTAGAGTCTTCATTAGTAAATAGTGCTACACCTGGATGCCTGCCCACTGTAGGAGAACACGGATGCGAAATAACAATCACCAGAACATAACGGTCATAATGGGATTGTTTACTGACTCCTCTTGGGATGACACAGCTACAATGCCATTGTGCTCACAGTTGTCAAAATGATTCTTGTCCAGCGAGCAGATGAAAAGGCCCCCCTCAATCAAGGTGCAGGCCATATAGCATAGGCTTTTAGTGCATTAACAAGCCTGAGTCAGAGAGATTCATGGTGACCAAAACTCTCCTAGCACAATGTTGCAAAGAAAATTGTGGCTCTACAGAAGAGAACGCCTTTTGCCAAAAAAAGTTTACTGCAATCAAATCTCATTCGCGGGTAGAAATCTGGTCTTGGGTTATAATATTATGTTCCTGTTGCTAATGGTTTGTTTCACTTTCCTTTTGCTCCAGAGGACAATGAGAACTCAAAGTCAGATGAGAAAGGAAACCAGTCAGAAAACAGTGAAGACCCTGAATCCGACAGGAAAAAGTCAGGAAATCAGTCGGATAATGAAATGAACTGTAATGATGATGGGAACAGCTCCAGCAACCAGGACAGCAGGGACAGTGATGACAGCTTTGAAAACTCTGACTTCGAGAATCAAAAGGCCCCTGAGGACAGTTTTGGCACTCTTGGCTCTATGCAGATCAAGGTGGAGCGCTATGTTGAGAGTGAGTCAGACTTGCGGTTGCAGAACTGTGAATCACTGACCTCAGACAGTGCCAAGGACTCAGACAGTGCAGGGGAAGTAAACGCTCAGTCTTCCAGCAAACATCAAAAGAGGAAGAAGAGGAGAAAAAAGCAAAAGGGAGGCAGCATGACCCGGAGAAGGCTGTCAAGCACCTCAAGTCCAAATGGACTTGACTCAGCTTTGGTGGACCAGCCCCAGCTGCTCTCGTCGCCAAACAGTGCCTCAGTGCTCAAAATTAAAACAGAAATCTCAGAACCTATCAATTTTGATAATGATAGCAGTATTTGGAATTACCCACCCAACAGGGAAATCTCAAGGAATGAATCACCCTACAGTATGACCAAGCCCCCCAGCTCCGAGCACTTCCCTTCCCCCCAAGCCAGCAGTAGTTTACATGTCTCCATTCCAGACTCCGTTCTCACCCCGCCAGGGACTGAAAATACTGCCAGCCGTAAAACTCAGTTCAGCACCTCATCCAACTCGGCCTTGGCTCCTGTGTCCTCTGACCCTTTGTCACCCCCACTTTCAGCATCTCCACGGGACAAACATCCAGGAGGTCCCACAACTTCCAACTCTTTGTTGTACACTGGGGATCTGGAAGCCCTTCAGAGGTTACAAGCAGGCAATGTGGTGCTTCCTTTGGTTCACAGGGTAACAGGAACCCTTGCTGCAACCAGCACTGCTGCTCAGAGGGTCTACACCACTGGCACTATTCGGTATGCTCCAGCTGAAGTTACTTTAGCCATGCAGGGCAACCTCCTCCCCAACACCCATGCTGTTAACTTTGTTGATGTTAACAGCCCCAGCTTTGGGCTGGATCCTAAAACACCGATGGAAATGCTCTACCACCACGTTCACCGACTCAATATGTCGGGACCGTTTGGAAGTGCTGTGAGTGGGGCCAGTCTGACCCAAATGCCTGCAGGGAATGTGTTCACAACTGCCGAAGGACTTTTTTCCACTCTTCCATTTCCTGTGTACAGCAATGGCATTCACACTACACAGACTCTGGAACGGAAAGAGGATTGAAATATGACCACATACTGTGTTCAGTGTTATACTCTGAGGCATAGACTATGTTTTAATTTAGACCTTTAATTCTAGCACTTTGAATTTGAGCAGGTCAGCTTATTCTCTCAATATGATGGTCCCCATTTCATTCCCTTTCTCTTTAACTTGACTTATTCTTTAATGTAAAGATATTTTTTTATTTTTGCCTTCAGAGAGTCGAAGTACCAGTTGCCTGCCATTTTGTCTTCTTCTAAGATGTGTGTTTTTTCCTTTGCATCTTTATTAAGATGCCTTTAATATGTGTATGCCTCTGCCATAGAATACTCAGTGTTGTGGTAAAGAGATTTTAAAGTGACAACCATTGGTTTTACTTCAAAATGATCTTGATATGATCAAGATTAAAAGAGACAAGCATAAACAATGTGCCCTGTTTGACTAAGTCAAATGAAAAGGGGTTTTTGTTCCTAATTCCTTTAAAAATAGGGGATAGTATTTTAGAATTTTATGCAGAGTTTAATTCTCTTTTTATGGTTAAGATTTTCTTACTTGCACATAAAATAATTTGGGTTCTTAAAAAGTTAATTTCTGGCCTGTGACTAGAATGTTAAAAAGTTGGACTAAATGTTAATTACTGAAACTTTAACTTAATTTCTAAAACCATGGTGCTATCATTTATTAATCTGTAATGTCTTCATACAATATGCAGCTTGTGGGCTGGGTTTTTTGGAAAGAATGTGTTCCGTACTGGTTTATAGTCGGGTGCTGCAGTCTCCTTGGTTAGTTAAGACAAAAGCCCTCATTAACATTTGCTGCAGGACTTAAAATTTTTTACCTCCAAACTAACAAGCATAGCCTCACATCAAATTTAAATGGGTCAGGAAGCCTTTTCCAAAAAGGCCGCTTAAAAACAAAAAAACTCAATTTAATTGACGCGAGGAGCAGTTTCTTAGGTGCATATTGTTTTGCTTTATTTTTTTCTCAGTGTAACTGAGGCTAATTTTACAACGTCAAATAACACTTCGGAGTAAAAAAAAAAAAAAAACAGAAGAACTATTTAACATGTTTTGTTTTGGTTTTCATTTAATATTATAGAGGGAAGGTTGTAAATTTCTTTTTGTTCTTTGATTTGGGTATTTTTTGTTGTTTTTTCCTTATTTGTAGTGTTGAAACCAATATGTTTTAAAACTAAAGAATGGGTTAATAAGCTTGAAATAGATAACTACAACTGAAAACTGCACATTAAGTAAAAGAAAAGAAATCTCCTATTTTGTCTTTGTTGCCAGAAATCACAGTGTAGTGTCAAACACTCCAAATGACTGTCAAATATAAATTCTTCTTCCACTCCATCTTTGGCAGCTGTTTGTTAAGGCATCTAATAACAGATGTGAGAACTGTAATGTGTACAATGTGTAAGTGTCCTTGGCTGTCAGTCCCATTGCAGTTTCAATGTGTGTTACTATATGCAGTATATACTAAGCTAATGTAGTTGTTTTGTCCTTTGTCTTCTCTGTGCTTTATCTCTAGTCCGGAGTGGTAAAGTCCCATTCCTGCAGTCCTAGTGAACCAGTGATTCTTGGGGGTTAGTGGTTTTTGTGTGGTGGCCTTCCTCTGTAATGTCACCTTATGCTGCTTCCACTGTCTGTATACCTTTTAATTTCTGCTGTTGCTTTGCTGTTGTGTATTCTCAAACCTCTCTCCCCCCCTTCCGCTCTCCCCTCCTCTCCACGCCTCTCCCCTCTCTCGTTCTCTCGCTCTCTCGTTCTCTCTTCTTCACTCTCAGAGATAAAAGACTCTTAACTAGCTCAAGGTTAATGGAGCCATTTTTCCCACAGAGGAATTCTGGGTATGACTTACTCTTCCGGTGTACCCCACAATGCACTACAGAGTAATGCTCAGATATATTAAGCAAATTGATGCCATATAGCCTCAGTTGTTAACATTCCCAGAGTCCCTTGTGCTCGAACTGTAAGCAGAGGGTGCATTTCTTTGGTTTTCTCCGAGGTAGGCTGGCGGAGTAATACGTAGAGCAATTACCAGTGAGATAGGAAATGCTTTCAAAGGTCAACCAGCATTGTTTAAGAAGGAAACTGAGCTTAGAATTGTCATATATATTTGCTTATGTGTGCAATGCTAATATATTAACTCAGCTGTCCTTTGAATTTTTGATCACTTACTGCGTCTAGTCAATTCCTGCGGCAGCTTTGAATTTGAGAAGTAGGTCCTAGCCACAGCGGAGCAATAGCGAAAAAGGAATTGGACGCCACAAATTTAGTTAATGAGCATTTGAAGGTTCCATTGGAAGGATTTAAGTAGGTCTAAAAAAGGTGGAAAAGCTGATTGGGAAATTTGAAGTTTAATTTTGGAAGCTCTACTCTAGCTGTGGAACAATCAAAGGAGTGCACCTATCAGCTACAAAGAACAGCTAGACAGCTGTTGTTGTTTTGGGTTTTTTTTTATAAATGTTTCTGTGTTGTGTCAAAATGATTTCTGGTGATTTAAACTAACAGATAATCACAGCTGCTGTCTAAATCCATAGTGTTTAAAATTACAAAATGAAAAAAAAACTTCATTACCTGTGAAGACTGTGTCTGTGTTTTTAACTATTTCTTGTACAAATATATGAAATCTTTTATGAGGAGACTGGTGCCAAGTAGCTGAATAATGGGGAAAGGGATTCTGTTCGTATAAATCTTAGCAGTGTTACCAACTCTACAATATAAAAAAAATTAAAATGTTAAAAAGTGACAGCTATGGTACATTTATTTTGTGTTAAGCTAACCGAATCTAACTTCTTGAGTGCCTGGCTTATTTGAAACATTTTTTTCATTGATCATTGATAATGCTGCAAATCAGAAATGTACATACTTCATTTACAACAGGGTTCTTTTTATACTTTTGTAGATTCTCATACATGTCATACATGGTTGTCTTTATGTAACTTAATTTTTTTTCATCCCGCAGGTGCCATTTTCATAATAAACTTCTCTTGGATTTGTTACTATCTGGCATCATTTCTTTTACATATAACCATCCTGACTAATGAATGCTGGTAGTATTTGTTTGAGCAGGTATTTTTGAATTGTTTTGTTTAAAAAAAAATAACCAAAAACCAAGAAAAAATAACCAAAAATCAAAGAGGATAAAGCTAGATTTTATTAATGCTTGTGAAATGAAGAAAAGAAGCTGTCAAGATGTAGGTTAAGAATGCTAATCCAAATACTACAACAAACTTGCCACCATCCTAAATTCTCAGCTACCCCAACTCATTGTCATATTGAGCATTTTTATGCACATTATCAAAGCTGAATAATGGACCTGCAACATTAACCACTATAGAAAGTGTGCATTTTTTCTTGATTAATGCACACTGGAAGAGGTCAGCTTTTGTACATTAATCATTTAAAATGCACTTTATATTTTCATTTTTGTACTCTACGATGTTCAAGTGAAACTCTTCAGTCACATGATATCCTACCTAGGCTGCTGATTCTTATAAACATGTACTTTCTTTCCCCAGACTGGCAACGTGTAAGTTGTTGGTGTCGTGTGGCTAGACTTTCTGCCTTACAAACTGAGGACAGAAACATTTACCAGCGTAGAAAAGACAAGGCAAAAAGCCTTGACCTCACAGCTGAAGGAGAAAAAAAACCTCAAATACTGTTTTGGTTACACAGACATCCACACACAGTGGTTGACCCTAAAAAGGGAACAGCCATCGGCAATTATGCCTGCATAAGTTCTGAAAAAAGGTCCAGAGAAAGTGTGTTTGGTCTCTGCTGTGGAAAAGCAGGGAGAAGCTATGCTACAGGAGATGCCGGCCCAGGTACCCGTTGCCGTGTGCTGACTCTGGCGGTGGCTGCTGCACGCGCGAGGAGGGGCTGGGTCGTGGCAGGGTTGGGGAGTGGGAGCCTTCTCACCCACCGCTCACGCCTTCTCTGCATTTCTCCTTCATTCATTGGCTTTCTTTACAGTGCCTCCCCCACCTGCAGCAAAGATTTCCAGATTCCATATTTTATTTGTTATTGCCGAGTATGCAATCTCTAAGAACACAAATTTGGGGCATGTAAAATCAAGACAGGGCTGCCCATAGCCAAAATCTGTAAGCAACTTTGAGTGCCCAAATCTTCTCTCTTCTGTATGTCCACTTAGAAATTAAAACTGTTGGCCAATTCATTCTGGATCAGGGTTTGGTTGCCTTATAATGCTGAGCAAAACTGACGAATCAGTTGCAGTTTTCAGCACATCTTTTTAAAGCAAAAGATACACTCAGCTGAAGTAAGAGCATGTGAATATGGCTTGCTGGGCTGATAAAACAAAAACAAAACAAAAGAGGAAAAAAAAAAACAAACACAAAAATGTATACACAGTTATGGCTCGGTGAGCCAGCCCAATGGCTTAATAGCCTGAAGTCTGGCTCTTTGAGTTTCTGAGCAGTTCAGGATTCCCACTTCCCAGGCTCGAAGCACTGAGTTTGATATGTCTCCAACTTGCAGGGGGTAGAAAGGAGCAGAGGTTAGCAGTGCTGCTTTCAGCTCTGCTCACATGTTCCAGTTGGCAATGCATCTTGTTTATGAGGTAGCTAAGGGTACGGATGCCAACCGAGAGGAAAACGGAATTTAAATGGAGACTGGAAGAATGACTAGAATAAAGCTTAATGGAAGAATAACATGCCTGTTCCAAATAAGTGTTAACCAATATTAACTAAAGCCACTAATCCCAAGAAGGGGCTTGAGGGGGGGCTTTCCAAGCTTTTATAAAGGCTTTTTAAACCTCAACCATACTGTCTATACATTGACTGTCTATACATTGCATCAGAGCGCAGAGTTGATGGTCAAAGTGAATAGATGTCCAGTTGAACGAGAAAGTTTGTGCATTAAAGAAAATGATGGAAGGGCTGTTTCATGGAGTGTTTTTTTATATATATAGCTCTGGGGGATGGATTTTGTAAATTATTTGTAGCAATTTTAAGAAACAAAACCAACTGCTTCAAAGGGTTAAATCCTTTGAAAAGGGTTCTTTGGGGTTCGTCTAGTTGCTATTTTTATAATGTTTGGAGGAAAAACTGTTTGCCATGCAGGAAGTTAGACAAACTTTGTCAAGTCATTTCATCAAAGAACATGTCCTAAAACAACTTATCTCAGTAACTGTCATCTCTGGAAAGTTTGTTCCTGAACCACTTGTTTTGCAAGGTGATATATGCAGTTATCTAAAGGTCACCTGGAGAGTTGCAGGGGCAAAAGGGCTCTTTCGAAGCGTCATGACTCTGAAAAGTTACAGTGATAGAAAAATGTTTCAGGACTACTTAGATAACTAGCTCTGACAACTTGCACTGGTGCTATTGCAAGGTGGTCACGTCACTGGAGTAACTGTGATGCCTCTGACAGCACATTTGTTGTTATGATTCTAGGAACTGCATTAGTTTAAATGTGTCAGTGCTTTCAGAGGTATTTGCATAGTTCTTTTCCTTCTTGCCATTGTAATTTCTTTATTTTCATTTTAGGGCTGGGGGAGGAGGGTGGAAAGGCTGGATGTGCATTGTCAACTAATTTAATGAACTGTCATCTATCCAGCGAGTTTACTGAGGAGCCTACAGAAATGTGAACAAATGGGATGTCACCAGAGCCACAGATGCTCAGGTAAGATCAAACCATTTATAAAACATGCACATGCATGCACACAGACACACAGATCTGCTACCTCTGAAAGCCGCTTGGGCTTTCAGACTGGGCAGGGTAGTACCTGTGTATATATGCATAATAAAGGTCCTTTCTTCCCCTCTTCCACCTATTCCTTCATCTTTTCATCAGAAGGAGTGAGTACTGGAAGCTATTATTCTCTCTCAGCATAAGTAGTGTTTATATAGTGTATGAACAGGTACATTTTACTGGCTGAAATAACACCCCAGTGATTTCTCTAATAGCTTCGAAATTTCCAAAGCAGCACTCAAGGCCCAAACTTCATAAAACTTATCTAAATGCATCAACACTTTCTTTCACCAAATCAAACGGGATCCGTCCAAAAGCAATAGGACCTAAGGATGCAGAGTTCTGCTTTTAATTGACCCAAATCAGGATGGGTATTCTCCACCACAGTTTTGTTCAGAGTCCTAAACTCGACAGGAGAGAGTGCAAGAACAGCTTTCATTTCCATAATCACTGTGAGGTGGGTCTTTTGGCAAAACAAAAGCCCAGAGTAGTTCAGAATTATTTCTTATAAAATAATCACATTTCTGGAAGTATCCCATTCTAGAAGTAAAACCAGAGAGCTTAGTGACTCAGGTCCAAAGCCATGCAAATGAAGTCAATAGTTATGAGTTTGATTACATTTGTAGGAAGTTAAAAATCTTTTCTATCTTGCAGGAATTATGTAGACTACATGCAATGCAGAAAATACAGGCTCTTTTAGTAGACACCAACAGTAAAATGAGTACTGACTTCATGCCCAGGCAAAAAAGACCCAATAAAGGCTTATAGGAAGTTGGTGGGAGAAGGTTTGCGTTGCTTTGCACATAGAAGACTTTATTGCCCAGTACTTTGTCTCAAATTACCTTTCACTGACTCTAGAGACATGGAAAGTACAGAAATTACCTTCCCCATTACAAGTTTTCCTGAGAAAAAGGACCTCTGTCTTGTTTGTAATAAAAGGGAATGTAATATTTTCTTGCAAAAGGAAGGGAATCAGTTTTTCCTCTTGTTTTAAAAGCATTCACAGATTTATAGCGGAAATGACAGGAACAGGATGTATTAACCGTATGACCCCAGCAGAATGAGTCTACACCCTTGACTGATTTAAAAGTTTATCTGTGTCCTCTGAATAGCCACAAAGGGTCAAGTCTTGGTCCTGCTCAAATCAATGAGAGCTTGACTAATGACTTTAATGGCTTCAGGAACAAGACCAAAGTTTTGAGCCAATACTTATAAGCAAATAACAAAGCAGAGCCTATAGCCCAAACCACAGACAAATGAGTCTGGCTAATTGGTACAGTGCATCAAGTTTCCTTTCTAATCCTGTACCACATCACTCACACGCTAAGAGAGCAGCTCTTCTTTTGTTTAATTAAAAAGTCTTTCCCAGTCTTCCCAAACTGCGTGGTCTGATCCTTCCAGAGATTCCTGCCTTTAAAATGTGCGGGGAGTGAGGCAGAGGCACAGGTAGGACTGGGAAGACTGCTTTCTCGTGCACGGTCTGTGGGAGTGGGCTTGGCTACCTGGGTCTTGAATAAGAAAGCAAAGGACTCTGAGGTGGAAACTCTGCTGGACATCAAAGCTTGTATTTTCTTGAACTACCAGCAGTGCAAGCCCTGATGGCAGCACCAGCATCATCAGTATAGCCTTTCCAGCCCCTCTTTGAGTGTCATCCAAGATATGGGGAAGTTCAGCACATTGTAAAGGTTAGTATTCACTGAAACCAGTTTCCAATTTCTGTTCAGTACTGTAATCTCTGAGGCCTCAGCATCCTTTGCAGTCTCTCCTGTACCTCAGCTAAAATTTCATTTCTTTCTTCTAGCCAGTTCTCTGCTTTATTACAGCATGTAAGATAGCACCTTGCATGGTAGTGACAGTAGCTGATTTCAGCTCAGGAAGCCCAGTCTCCTTAGATTATAGCAAATGGAAAGAACTAGGATTCTCCAAAGATTTACTTTGGGCTGAAAACACACCCTAAATGCTGTGATTCATCCCCAGAGCAAGGACCCACGGATCTCAGACTTTACAGGGTAAGATCAGTTTCTGAGAACATGCCTCCCACTTATTGCTCATTGGCAGTTTGAACAAGTTGATTTTTGCTTTCTTTTCCACTTAAAAGGACAGGTCCTTGCTGCTCTGTACATTTTCACCTCTGACGCAAGACCTGCGGCTGGGAAGCCTGGCTTGGCCCCCTTCAATTCCTAGACAATTTTCCTCACTGACCATTACCTGAAATTTCCAGCTGCACATTGACATGATCATTCACTTCCCATGAGGCTGTAGCCTCATGCCTTCACGTTTTCTGTATGGCACTGTTTTTCCTCTTTTTTCCACCACCATTTTTTTTCACTTTGCCCATGCTTTTTAGCTTCGCAGTATCTTCAAACACACACCCCTGGGTACATAGCACTTCCCCAGCATGATCTATAACCATTACTGCCACTCCCTGGCCCTTGTTACCAAGCCAATTTTATATCCAATCGAGTATTTTACCATCAGTCCCATACTTGCTAACCTTATAAATTAATCTGTTATGTGGCACTGTATTGAGAGCCTTTTCAAGTCCAAGTAAATTATGTCTCCTTCTTCACCCCTGTCCACTCTCATTGTCGCTTCCTCAGAGAAATGAATCAAGATTGTTAAGCATGACCTCCCTTTTGTAAATCCATGCTGACTATCTCTAACCAATCTATATTAGATTGGTATTAAATCAGGACACAGACTCAAAGGGGGCCTGCTATATAAATGCAACCTAAGGTTGCTTTGTGTGGAGATGAGCGAAGGGAATCACTGATACACTGAAGTTAACGGTACGAGGTGGGATGGTTTGCTGATAACTTATTAGCGTGCAGATCCCTCTCCAGGGTGGCAACCAGAACTCCTCCTGAGAAAACAAAAGCTTTTATCTGCATTTGCCTAGCATGTTTCTATTGCAGAAGTAAATGTGATCTCTGAGGTTAAGGAGAGAACTGGGTTCTGCCTTTAGTCATCTATGATGAAGTCAAAATCACAAAAACATTGCAAAAGCCTCATTTTCAACAGAATGTTGTCCCACAGCTTCTGAAAAGAGCTGTATCTGCATTATCTAAGGCACGCATCAAAAGGCAGCATGGGCATTTGCTTCTTGTACAAGCACAGCCAAAAGATACCAAGAGAGTCCCCTGCCTTGGCCAGGGGCCTGGAGAACACGGGTGCTACATCAGCTATAACAATTTTCCCAATATCCCACTAAGACATTTGGGATCTTGCTTTCCCTGAAACATGTGCCTGCTCTGAGTACATGTCACTACTGACCGATACCAGAGAAGCAGCTCTTTCCATGGAGATTAACAATAGCGAGAGGTGGGCTCAGGGACTGCAGGGTACAGCTGAGTGAATCGCGCAGCACATCCCCTTGCTTGCTTGCTTGCCTGCTTGCTGGGGTATGAAGACGGCAGCCTGCACAAACAGGGTGAGAAAAGGCTCTCAGCAGTGAATCCTGGCAGCAGTTTAGGTATAAATTAGGTATATTTTTATAGCTTTTCTACCGCTGGGACTGGAAATATCTCCCTCAATGCTGTAAGCATAATAGGTCTGTTTGGAATGGGGTGCGGGGGGGTGGAAGAGATCCTAGCAGTCTGTCTTGAGCTTGTTTGACAACATATGCATCAGGCATACTGAGATCCAGAGGAAGTCAAAGACATCCCTTGGGAAACTAGCCTTTCGTCTCCTGCCTCACAGCACACCCAAGGTGCACGCAGGGAGCCTTCTAATCTACACCCTGTGGAGGCTTGTTGCTTATATCCTATATATACATGTTTGGTTCCCTTGCACCTTCAAATCAGAAATGCAGTAGTCCATGTATGGTGGGAGAGATTTTCTTCTGGGAGAGTTCAGCCCAGTCAGTGCTGCTGCAGGACTTCGATATTCTGGCAGACATCCACTGAAACAAAGGAAAGAGGCCCCCAATTCAGTTTGGCTTGCTTTCAAGGCCTTGACCCTGTAACAGCCAGTACAGACATGCTCAGAAAAATAACTTGCAAAAACAGCGGGTCAATACAGAAAAGCATAACTTAAAGGTAAGGGTTATAAGGGTATAGAGAAATGGTTGGAGCATGCCTTCCCTGTTCAGAAGAAAAGATTGCTTACATGCTTTATAATGAAAGAGTTCTGAAGAGGAAGTAAAACTATCGTGTCTTTCTTGGGCAAATAAAAAAGCAGAAAAGCAAAAAAACAAATCAAAGCAGTGTTCAAGTTGCTAGAGTTATCACATTGCTAGTGTCTACAGCTAAAACATGTAGTCTTGTCATTGGCATAAAGATACATCACAGCCATATAAAATCCCAGAGTCAAAGAAATAGGGTTTAATATCAAGTGCATATATAGAGTTATACACACAGTCCAAGTTATGAAACATCTATAAGGAATCAGCTACCGTGTAGGCACATACCCTAGAACGTTCCATCAGCCAGCAAGTTATACACCATGCCCTTCAAGCAGAAATTATATAGATATTTTTCTGAACAAATCTGATCATGGGTGACAGATCAGATGATGGTAACCATCCCTTCTGACCGTAAGACCCCGTTGAAACAGTGACCTTGCTGACAGTAGTAAGAAATCTGCTCTATAAATGTGCAATTTGTACAGTTAAGGATTGGACAAATTAGGAACAATAAAAAGTGAACAAAAAATGTGAAGCAAAACCAGCAGCAAAATTATTTGTCATGACTGTAAGTTTCTGCCTGTGATTTCCAGGGTATTTTTGTGAGGAAATAGTGAAGTTTTGCAAATGATCAAAAATGTCTTTTCATTACTATGTTGGCTCCATGTTCTCCTGCAGCAGGTGAGTTGTACTTACAGGAATGAGTAGTGCACTTCAGAGGAAGCATCCGTGGGAGGAGAGTGTGGGAACTGACATTTGAGATAGGAGATTTCCTTTAACTTCAGCATTAAGTGTCTGCATGACATCTGCCTTCTCTGCTTCTTTGGTTCATGGCTCAGACATCTCCATACACTGAAACTGAACTGGCTCCCCACGATGAGCAGGGGCTCACAGCAGCCAGACAGCTCGAACACCATGCAGCAGAGACACAACAAGGCAGCACAGGACGCGGGACTCCAGCGCAGGCCTGCCTCGCTGTCAGCCATCACCCTCTGCACACTGTCCCTCTTATACATCATTCCTGACTGGCAGTGTCTGGGATATACTGACTCGGGTGGGTGTGGGTACAGCACAGAATTTGTAAAGTTACTTGGGGCCACCTAAATTAAAATAAAGTTGCTTAGAATATTAAAACTCATATGACCAGAAAGCATGCCATGCCAACAATTTTCCCAAACCTCACAAATATTAACTTCACCAGTGGCTCAATATCAGACTCAAGGAAAAAGAATACAAATCTCAAAAATTCTTCCACTGCTTTAATGTCATGCTGCTGAGGTGTGCATCATCTCAAATATACACCACTTCAGCTTTGTGGTGCTGCAACGAGACACAGGCTTTGTCACCTAGCTATGCATTTATTCCCATTTCTTAAATTCATCTCCAGATACAGACAAGAGGTTTTTGTCAGACTAAATTAAGTCACTACAATACTCTAGACCCTTACTTAGACCATGAACACAAACCTTCCTTCCTCATAGAGACTCTCTGTAACTGAGCCGCTGCTGCAGATGGAAAGGTGTGTACCTGGAGTCCACACGTCCCCCTTAAAAGTGGGAAATCCGAAATGCCTCCTTCGAGAGGTTCTTGCTTTGGCTCAAAATACCTTCTCCGCTGCTATTTTGGCCAGGTCCAAAAGAAGAAAAAACGTTGGAGAGAGTGATAAGTAAATGGATCTAAGAAAACAGTCACTTCTAATTAACTAGAAATGTGTAATGATACTGCCACTATTAGCAGTAGTAGGTGTATTAGCATCAGTAGTAGTGGTGTTGTACTGTAGTAGTAGTATCACATCTACTATCCCATAGTAATGACAGTAGTGAAGATTAAATAGTTCAGGTGTTATCAGGATAAGCTTGAAGTACTGCTGGATTTTCCTGTGCTTATCAAAGTGGGCTTAACTGGAAACATTTACTTCCAACTTCCTTGACCCTGTGCTTGCTTCTACCCTTTTTGGTCACTGATAGACTCATTTTTTCATTTGTGTACAAGATTACACACTGTCAGAGGTTAGCAAAGCAGGCAATTTGGAGACTTCATTTTGGAATATTATTTGTCTGTTGACCTTGTAATATTATCATTTGATAACTGCATATGACACCAGCATTTAATACTCTGGGCTGACAGATAAAATTCAAGGCACAAATCAGTAACTGTTCAAGGACCTGATCACCACGAAGACAGCTTGCCTTTTCACACCATGCCCAAACTAATAATGCCTAAAAAAATCTGCATGAGCAATTAGGAGGGGTTCGTTTTGGTGGGTCACTGGCCCTTAAACTGATTCCCTATATGATTTGCTACACTGGGGACTTGACAACCTTGTAAAAGTCATGCAAGAAGTTTTTCTTTAGTTGTCTAAAATGGCTGATAAATGCTGTGATGTGATGTTATACATCAGAAATAACATTTTCTTTGATGATGTGGATGGGTCTGGGGGCCTGCAAGGTAATCCTCTGTTCTGTACTATAAGAAGATGTCACAGACCAGGGTTCAAAGAGTACCAAAATGTTGACCACTATCTCAACACAGTTTAATAATAACAATAATAATAATAATAACAATATCAATAATAATTAATTCTTACACAGGCTTATTCATAATTATTAGTTAGAACTGAAATCTGATTAGATCTTCATACACATCCCATCTGTATACCTGACAGCCCTCTGCTGAGAAATAAAGGTGAGTGGCACGTGCTCAGCGAAGCTGATCCATACAGTGAAATGGTTTATGAGAAATTACGATATATGATGAGAATACAAAACTTGATAATAGGTTTATTTATTGATTGAAAATAAAATTCATGAACTGTGAAGCTGAAAACTGCACCGAAGGGAATTGGTCCAAGAGGACATGTGGGGGTGGGGGAGCAGGGAGAGAGAGTATGTGTGTGTATTACACGTAAACTAAGTTAAAGGTTGCTTAAAGGCTTCTGATTCCACAAGCAGAGCCTCTGAGGATAGGATCTGAAAGCCTTTAATGCTACTAAGGCTTCGTCAGTAAGATATTTGCATATTTTGCCTACAAACCCAAAGTGCTGTATTAATTCATTTTTATTTACCTTTCTGCCACTTCCAAAAGAAACCTCGCAGGAAGCCATTAATGACACAGCTTCATAAGAGATAATTTTCAGAGAGGCTTTGCAGGTAGTGACTGAAGGGGGAAAAAAATGTGTGTCAAATTTAGGTTATTAACAACATAATCCTTAAACAGACAGTATCTCAAAAACTAATTCATCTTCAAATTTGACTGTAAAAACTGCATGATCCTTCGCTCTGTGTGCATGTGAATTTATATTGCATGTCCTTTTTTTTCTTCATGTTTACTAGAAAGGGAAGCAGGAGAGTTTTGAAGAGCTGGACTGGAAGCTGGAAAACACAATTTCATCTTCACGCTATCGTACCTTCCATTCAAATTCAGGGCTCTTTCTCCACAGGCCACCAGCAAAACCGCCGGGCAAGAGGCTTTCTCTCAGAGCCTACATGCAAAGCCACTGGGTAGCGCCAGGGCCTGTTTCCAACAGCAGCTGCCTAGGGAGGCCTATTTGGGCAGGGTGGGCCGGTGGGGAGCTCTCTGGTGCCCGGCCCCCAGCAAGTGACAGCTGAAAGACTTTGCTCGCTTGGGGCACGTTTGCCATCTCTGGCATCACATGCATGGAATCTGGATAGCCACAACTCACTGCAAGCCAAATCATGCTGGTATCTAAAACATCCTCTGGGTTCCCTCACACAAAATCAGACCTGGCATCCCTGATTTGTCCACAACTCACAGCAGTAGGCATTTGGGGCGAGACTGCTGTATTTTGTTACAATTTAAATAATACTTTTTGTTTAGTTTAGTGCCAAGCTCTTGGTAGACAAACCTTTGGACAAACTGACTGAGAAGCAATTGCTCTGAAATCTGTGACATCCTGCAAGAAAGGAGGAGTCCCATTTAATATCATTTTAACAGCATGATTTGTTAATCACAAGATGGCAAAAGCAGTCTCAACCTTTTCCCCACTGAAGCATAAGGTACCAAAACCTTTGTGTCTTCCCACACAGAGAGAAGTAAAATCCCTTTTTCTGATGTGAATTTATAATATTCAGTACAAGCGTCTTTGAAACTTTCCTGTTGTTGGAGGTACATTTTTCCTCCCTCTACTTGGATCCTTTAAAGATATATAATTTATTAGAGGTTTCCTCTTCCTTCCTGCACTTTTCTGCTCTGGATGCTCTATTTATAGTCTTTGTAGTATCACAATTATGTCTGAGGAAAGACACAGAGAGTCATATACGTAGGCGACATAAATGGGCCCTGTTCCACTGCCCAGTCCAGCACCTTTGCAACACATTTGTCCTTTAAACAGAGGAACCATTTCTCCTAATTTTTCTGCATGCTAATTTGTCTACATTTAATTTGTCTAATTTAATTTGTCTACATTTTACATTTACATTTTATCTACATCTAATTTTTTACATTTACATTTTATCTACATCTAATTTATTGCCATATAGTAGCCGTCTCCCCATGTGCTGCATAGACCCAGTCTCCCATTGCATCCCTTGTTGGGCTGGCATGTACAGCGTGTCCCTGAGTACAGGCGAGTGCCATGTCCTGGTTACAACCCATCAATGAGCTGAAACAAAAGGTTATATATGTGAACCATACGAGGTGCCAGGCACCCGGGCCCCACTGTTCCAGAGGCTGGGCGGAGAGAAGCAACATCTTTGTTACACAACCACCATCCTTCCACCACATCCTTGGCCTGGTTGAAGCCAGTGAGATTTTGTGCAACTGTGAGGCTCCTTGGGGATGGGGCAAGGAAGAAAAAGTGCCTCCTGATCATGCCCTGGCACCTCCAGCCCCTCTCCCCAGTTGCACCAAAGTGGATCTGCATCCAGACTTTCCTTTTTGTTCAGAAAAAGACTTGACCCATATTGTCCTGGAGGAAGGCAAAACACCTCTATTCCTTGCAGAGCAGTTATGCCCAGGATCAATCCCCCCGAAACTGATAGCATTCCTCTAGCGAGTCCCTGCATCGCAGTGCAAGTGTTTCAAAGCCTGACCCCTGCTGCAGTGGATACACCTGGAGTCCATTAAAAGGTCCCTTCTTCCTGTGATAGATGAGCAGCTGAAATGTGCTTAAACGGGGGCCCTGGCTTTCCCAGGTGCCCGCCATCGCCATACGGCATGGAGATGGGCAAGCAGGGATGCGAATGGGGAGGCATTACAGGGAGGGGAAAGATGGCGATGGCGGCAATGACAAATTGCGAGGCGAAAGGCCTCGGTTCCTAGTGGAGCGTTACGTGTGTTTTAGAAAGGTTTTCGCAGCTCTGTACTGAAAGGCTACTGTGCATTGCAGTTATATTTGTTCTTTGCAGGTGCTGCTTTGTTTTCCTGGGGGTTTTCTGCACAAACTGAGGAAACTTTGCATCTGGAAAATTGCAAGGTCAGCTTATGCCAGTACTTATTGCTGGAGAAGGAGCCCTGTGACACCATTAACCAGGCCACTGCCACAGTTAATTAGAGGCAAACCCTAAAAATGTTTCTTAGATCATGACAGAGAGATAGTGGAGAAAGTAAGAAAAGATCTCGGTAGGGGACTTCAAGCTGGGACATTTCCTAAAGCAATTAATACAGGGAAGAAAAAAACAGAAAGCTCAGGAACGTATATCAATGTCGGCCATTTCTGCCTCCAAATAAAAGTGCTTGAGATATCTTCGAAAACTAGCAGCAGCTCTGTGCGACTGCGTCCTTTCCCACAGTGTGCTGTCCCGGGGCCGTGGCGGGCGAAGGGGCCGCCATGGTGAAATTGGGTGTGCAGAAAGGGAGCTCTCCAATGCGCACGTGTTCACTGAGTGTGCATGAGTAGCATGCGGAAAGGTGCGTCTGTGCTGATGTTCATGCCCTGTAATTCTAATATGACAATTATTTTATAATCCTTTAATATATTTTTAACTAATTTAAATTTCAGGGCAGACAGTAGATTAGCCGTATAGCTCAATTATTTAAATGCTTAAGCTTTCTCTAACATACCAAAAAAGAGGGCAGTTTATGTATTTCAGCTTTAATGTGCCATGATAATTTTTCCTCTTCCTTCACAAATGCCTGCAAAACAAACAAATAAAGTGAAACGTTCAGGGCCAGAAACTGTTTCTCTTTGCTGCTCCTCAGAGGTCATTACCAAGGTTTAATCCTTACTTGCAGTTCTGTAAAACAAGCAAACTACAGGCAGTGATAGAACAGGGCTTGGGGCTGTACTTTAGCACAGGGCTGCTCTGTCTGATCTAGCTGGGTACTCGCATTGCGTGCCCACACGGCATCGCCAGTGGGAGCAGCTGGCACTGCTGGAGGTGATTCAAGCCAGGCAAGACATGGGCTGTGCTCTGGAAGTGTCAGTCTCCAGAGACCAAGAGAGGTTAGCCTGGAAGACTATTTACCTAATCCAGTCACTGTGTAAGTCAGCAGTGGCAAACCCAATCCTCTACCCCCTCATCCTCGATGGATTGTGTGCATCTGCTTCCAGCATCCAGCAGGACCGGGATGCATCTCCAAAGATGATGATCCTGGCACATGGCATGCTGCGTGCCACGTCTGTCACCTACCCCCTTGGAAATAACCAGGGCATGTCTTTGCTGCCAGCGGGTTGACTATGGCTCATGGCCATTTTAATTTGCGTCACTTGCCTCTAATTTGTCCTCACCCCACTATAGCCCTATAATATTTGGTCTACCTTTTGCTTACCAAAATGTACACACTCTGCTCATACCGAACATACTTGAGTTTTTTGGGTTTTCTTTCATTTGTTTTGTTTCTGGTTTTGTCAAAGAAATATAGCACTGTATTCACTAGAGATTTAACACCTTCAGTGCAGGCACTGTTACGCCCATAAGCAAAAGCAGAAACAAGTAGAAAGCTTCCTGGCCCTTGAAAAGTTTCAGTAAAAATAAGATGGTTCTAAATAGTCATCAAATACCTTATTAAAACTATTCTTTGTCAAGGACAGAGTTTTAGTTGAAGTCATAGAATGTTGTCCGGTGACTCCTTTGTGCTTCATTTTAACATGGTTTTATGACATTTCCTATTTATGTTTCTATCTCTTTAATAAGAGAAAGAATTTAATAGAGAGGAAAAAAGTATATATTCTGCTTACAGATGTAGGTGCAACAAATATACAAGAGATATAACCATGTACAAACAACTGTGTCATAATGATTTGGCCTCTTCCACCTGCAAAACCTCACCGGAAAATAAAAAAAGCTAATTTTGCTATAATAATTTCCAAAATAATTACTTCACCTGCTAGTGAATTTATTATATCAAATTGCCTGCCTGATTTATCTGTGTTAATTATTTTTTAAAGGAGTAGTAGTAAAAATAAGAAGTGGAAGGATCATGTGCAAATGTGACATCTAAAGGCAGTCATCATATTGGAAAAGAGTTAGCTATTCATAAATGGTCAAGTTAAACTTACTCTATATAACAGAGTAAAGCATAAGCCATTTCAGGCACGTTCCCCTGCTCCTGATAAGACATATTTTTAAATAGATCTGATATCCTAATTATAAACTCTTCCCTCTGGGTAACAAGGCTAGGTGTTACTCAGATTAACATTCCCCTTTACATTTATTTTCTTTCTCTTTATAATGTGAAAAAATAAAATTGAAATCTATTCACACTCACACTTTTAAGAGCTTTGGAAGTTGTGTGGCAAGATTTTTGGAGACCTTTTCTCCCGTCAGGTTTCACTAACACATACATTTGCCAATTCCCTTCTAGTGGTTCCTTTCAGGAGATCAGCTGCATCAATTTAACTCCTCTACTGTGATTTGTAGTTAACAGAGACTGAGCCTGGGATAAAAGGAGCTTGGTGGCTGCTTCTGCCTTTTGCTGTCATTTGCTTGGTCTGAAGATAATGGTGGCAACACTGACAATGTTTAAAAAAAAAATAAATTAGTACTTCAGGCTTTCATTTTAAGAAACAAAAGGCAATTATCCAAAGACAGAGAGAAAGGGAGAGGTTGTTGAAAGAAAGCTAAGAAGCAGTGTCTGCTGAGAAAAGATGTCAGCTTTGAAAAAACATCTTTTTTGACCTAAATCTTTCCTGTTGGGCTTCTATGCCAGGTGTTCAACTTATCCGTGCAGCCAACCCAGCACTGCACTGCCACCTCTATGTGAGGGCCCACCAGGACTTTCAGTTCTCCTGCACCACCTGCACCTTTCCACCCGCCAAAAGAAAAGGCCCATTCAGTGGTGGTTTTGCTGGTGCTGGGAGGCAGAGGGCATGAGACCTGCAGACCCTCCACACCCCCAGCATATGCTGGGATTTAAACATGCATGCCTAGAGGTGGGATCTGGGGG